>JAIPMN010013866.1:0-16817 GCA_020650975.1 Apostichopus californicus | reverse complement strand
GCTACTGTATATGTAGGATATATGTCTGACCTTAATGAATATTGGTACTAGCTACTGTATTAGGATGCAGTCTGACCTAGCTTAATGCATATTGGTACTAGCTACTGTACTAGGATGCAGTCTGACCTTAATGCATATTGGTACTAGCTACTGTATATGTAGGATATATGTCAGACCTTAATGCATATTGGTACTAGCTACTGTATATGTAGGATATATGTCTGACCTTAATGAATATTGGTACTAGCTACTGTATTAGGATGCAGTCTGACCTAGCTTAATGCATATTGGTACTAGCTACTGTATATGTAGGATATATGTCAGACCTTAATGCATATTGGTACTAGCTATTGTATATGTAGGATATATGTCTGACCTTAATGAATATTGGTACTAGCTACTGTATTAGGATGCAGTCTGACCTTAATGCATATTGGTACTAGCTACTGTATATGTAGGATATATGTCTGACCTTAATAAATATTGGTACTAGCTACTGTATTAGGTACATGTCTGACCTAGCTTAATGCATATTGGTACTAGCTACTGTATATGTAGGATATATGTCAGACCTTAATGCATATTGGTACTAGCTATTGTATATGTAGGATATATGTCTGACCTTAATGAATATTGGTACTAGCTACTGTATTAGGATGCAGTCTGACCTTAATGCATATTGGTACTAGCTACTGTATATGTAGGATATATGTCTGACCTTAATAAATATTGGTACTAGCTACTGTATTAGGTACATGTCTGACCTAGCTTAATGCATATTGGTACTAGCTACTGTATATGTAGGATATATGTCTGACCTTAATGCATATTGGTACTAGCTACTGTATTAGGTACATGTCTGACCTAGCTTAATGCATATTGGTACTAGCTACTGTATATGTAGGATATATGTCTGACCTTAATGCATATTGGTACTAGCTATTGTATATGTAGGAAACATGTCATATAAAGTAATATTAGTGAAAATTTACCAACTCCCTTTGCTGTATATTAATACTAACTGTTGGTATTTATAATGCATCTATAATGGTACCTAATTCTGTATAATGTCTGTGGGATACGTGATCTAATGTAATGGTAAGAATACCCAATTTCTTTGCAGTACCATTGGTTTTATAATGCACATATATTGTTCTGTACTGCATATATGCACTATGGTAAAATGTAACGTCGCATTTGTTTAACTCTGGTCTGAATATGGGTTCAATTTTACACTTCTCTCTCTGCATTGAAAATAACCAATCAAGATATCGCAACTTTCCATTGCTGCCGCATTTTTTTAAAAGTAAATTCACTTCTATCCAGAGAGTAATTCTTTTCAAAGGATCTTCCAATACTATCTCCTTGCAACCTTGAATTTACACTTTGAATTAAAGTATTCCACTCAGTTGGCCAAATGAATCTATTATTACTCCAGGAAATGGATCACATATGGTGTACCTGGGATAGCTAATCCTAGCAAATGCTCTTCAAAAACTCTACATTATCACTTTCATAAAACATAATAATGTTGTGTCGTCATCTCAATGCGATACAATGTCTAAATCATGTTTGCTTTGTTTCGTTTATATTTGTTGTCCACACCACGTGTTACAAACATAACACAGAGTCTGAATATAAAATGAATCCATGTACAGAAATGGTGTGAAGGAATTAAAACTAGAAAACCCTTGAGGACTTGTCGTGAGCTTACTCCCTGAAAAGAAAACCACTTACAGGAGAAATGCAATAGACATTCGTCAATTACATTCAGAAACACAGATTATGAGAACACATCCCTAAGCTACAGACAATACACATGGTCCAGTTTTTCCCCTCTCCCCATTCCCCCTATTTTACTCACACAGCTTGGCTGTCAATTTACATACTCAAAATTTATGGTTTTTTCAACAAATCAATTTTGTGTAAGAAAACCACCTTCCTGTGGGGATAATATTGGTTTACACTTTAAGAAAAACCAGTTCAATCACCATGGCAATGTTTCTATCTCTATGTATTAGCATGGATGTAAAAACAGTTTTTACATCCATGGTATTAGTGAGACGTTTTCTAATGAGAAAGTACTTAAAGTCCTATATATATCTAACCTCATACATTAAACAATTGTCTGTTCTTTTATTCTACTCTTTTCCTCAATAAGTTACACGCTTTCACACATCAGTTTCCTTGTTATTGTAAAAACAAGTATTGTACGTTATGAAATGGCTCTTGAACGTTAAGTTAAGTGACATAGATGATACTTAATAACTGTGATTTATTCCTATGTGTTGCTTACAACTGTTGCCTTTCGATACTTATTCATAGAAAGGTGGAAACTTGTCCGAGTCCACTGTTGGATAAATCTACCTCATTTGACATTCAGACCTTTACAAGGTTAATCATTTCTTGAATTGCAAATATATATAATAAATCAATCACAAGTATGCAACTAACACTCAATAAAGTTGTTTATGTTTACATTACATTACTTAAAGTATGGTTATGTTATATTATATATGTTATGTTTATATGTTGTGTGTATTGTGGTGAACAATTGTTATGAAACAGACTACAAATTTGACACAGTTAATTTGCTATATACCGTATGCTAAAATGACCATATAGTTGCAACCACTTATAACAAACTATTAACTTGTCATTTAGCCTCTTGTCATTTAGCCTCATATCACTTGTCATTTAGCCTCTGAAGAAGATCCTGCTAGGAACGAAACGTCAGGCCAACTTACTTTTACACATCCTATTACACAGGCTCTCTAGTGGATAAGCAGTTTGCTGACAGTTTTATTTTATTTTGATTTTAACAAACTATTAAGCACACTATTTGCATAAAATTCATCATGTGTGACAACCAATCATCAATTATGCCATAATACTTCTTGTCTCGCTTCTAATTCCCTCCCAGCTATGAAATGATATTCAAATACAAACGTCTGAAAGCCCAAGAAAATGAACAGATCAAGTAACAAGCTGTGGTTGTAACATAAATTCAGCTTGAACGGTGGCCCCTGGAAGAGCTAAAGCAATATGAGAAGTACCTATGTTACGGATAACAATAAGATGTTCTAACATTTCCTTCTTCAGCATTCATACTTCAGCACACACTGGGTGCTTTACTGAAGATGACTTTAAAGGGTGTGAAGACTCGCGCAAAAATAAACGTCTAATGCCGGTAATCTGACCTTCTTTCGAATGAGGTGTAACAGAAGTGTAAGACACCACCAATGATCCCAGAAAATACACACACAACTTGCTACCGTCGGTAATTAGACACTCGTGTACAGTCAGTTCATATAGCTGCGGTCAATACCCACAACACAGTGTATAAACGATACAGCCATGGACATCTCAGGTCCAGCTAAAGATAACAAGGTATCACGTTTCATTACTGTCTGCATTTTGTAGCGACATGTTCAAAACGTCACTTGCAAGCAACAGAAAGTTAACTTTTTCAGATGGCCGCACACGGTTTGGGGCGAGTCTTCAATGCCTTTAACCTATGTATACATAATTCAGTTTCCATTCCAGTTTTACTACATGCGCCAGTCTACTTGGAATACTCGTTCTTAAAGCATTAATTTAGCTTCATACAGTATTCTTTCTATGATTTATTCATTTAAGAGGCCCTTCCTAGGAGCCTGGTGCTCATCATGCTAATAGCAATAATAAAAACACCACACAAGTCAGTCCCATGGAGAGACTCGCATTGTGTAAATAATACACCAAGTCCGTCCATTAATTTCAAGATGCCTGGTTGTGTTGAAACGACACATCAGAGCATAATTTGACATACAGACAGCAAGTTAGCTGTGCATAATGACCCAAGTTTTTGGGCTTAAAATGAGATAGTATGTGAAAATATTTAACACATAACGTACCTGCTAACTAAGACTTGTGATTTTACTATGAGAATATGAGTCTAACGTATGCATCGCCTCATGATGGGATGTGAAATTCTCAGCTGGGGCAAAATATTAATTCGGTAAAAACAAAGAAAGCAGCTGTAGATCTAGTTTTGGATTTCCTTTCTTTCCAATTTTTTAAAGATTTTAAAGATTAATATTTTGACTTCAGAACATTATGAAAATATGCAAGGTAATTCAGGCACCAACACACACGGCTTATATTTCTTTTTCTTTCTTTCTTTCTTTCTGGGGGGGGGGGAGGGGATGGAAGAGTGGGCAATGTGAGAATCACCAGGTTAACACAGTTGGAAGATTTATAGGGCTGACACAATGTCACAAACTTTAAGACACATCATACATTATAACTGGAAAATTGATGGGAGAAGATGCCGGAAGAAAAGAGGGAGACGGGGGGGGGGGGGGGGTAGCAGAAGGACAAGAACTGGGGAAGGATGAAGGAGATATGTATTCTGAGGCATGGATTGCTGCACATTGATCACCACTGGACCATTCGTATGCTAAGTATGATTCAATTAGTCATTATTTATTGATCATATAATTCATCATTCATTTTATTTATTAACACCACCACTACATATATTAATCGTCTTCCAACAATAAACACCTCTAAGCCTTCACTTACCTGCTATTTGGTATCGATGGCAAGGCCCTATCGCCATCTGTGAAAAGGAAAAAAGGACAGAATAGTCACTCAATGTATGGTTTTCTCATTCTTTAATATTGATGATGCATATAATTAGCATAACTTTACAATCTTGAGAGAAGGTAGCTGAAGAGGTGGGACTATACGAAAACGGGCCTTGCGGTGTGCCCGACTGTTACAGATAAGACGGACTTTAAATTGTGTGTGCCATCTCCAACCTGACCTGTACCTGTATACCCATGTATCAATGCATCAATGTTTGATCCATCTAGAACACTGAATATGGAAGAAACATTCAAAATTTAATCGATACCGAACCAATTTAAATAATGATACCTATCACAAAATTAAACTAACTGTGAGATGAATTTACAGAATGCCTCGATCAATCCCCTTATACTTTATATAACCTCACTGTATACTGTACCTTTACCATCCTGCAAACTAAGGAACACCGGTCAGCATAGTCATAAAGCTTTTTTTTAACACAATATATTTTAGTCAACTAAAACTTTACTTAGCTTTACAAAAAAAACAAAAAAAAATTGAGATTTAAAGAGTTTTGCAAACAATAATTATTAAAACATAATTATGTTAGTCATACTGAGAAGTTACCTTCTAATATATAGACTGAGTATTACTGATTCAAACCCATTAAAAATACAACTTTAAAAGATAGGTTTTCAAAATTAAATATGCATTAAAAATAAAAAAAATAGTATAACATGCCAAACAATATCTAGGGATGACTAATAATCATAAAATGGGGCATTTAAAACTGGCCAATTGTAAAAAGCTAAGCAGTGGTTCTAAGATATATTACAGGCCATACATTAGAAAAGGAGCATCATAGCATTCATCTAATACATTACCCCATGTTATGAACTTTGAACCAGTAGCACATATTACAATGTAATTGGCACATATCCTACAATTTGTTTGTTTCCCATATGGTACATTGTTCTGTTCAAGACCATACATTTAAAGTTAGCTATGTATTTCTTCCGAAAGCAATAGCAATGAACCAACCCGGGTGCAAGTTTCTTATCGAATTTACTGAGCAGTACTAACTCTGGTCTTCTTCAACACCTATTGCAAACACCATACAGTATGTACTGCACCCATGGATATATAATACTTTAACTGTGGTTATTCAGTTTGTATTGCTCTGTACAGGATTTCTGTTATAGAATTACTACAACGTGAAGTGGCCATGTGTCGCATACTGGACTATACTTCTTGAAACAGGAACAATTTACCCTGAAGGGCCTACGTATGACTGAATTCATTATGCTTCTAACTGGATCTACATAATTATTAATCCAATCGCAAAGAATACCGTGGTTTTACATTACATCCTTGTCATCTCACCAAAGGGAACCGATCACAAATATGACACGGACAAATCACAAGCATGAAAAATTCAATACCCTGGAGGAAAAAATGTCTGGGTAAGTAATAACGGTCCCCAGCTTTTATCCACAAAACCATCTGCCAGATTATTTGATATATTACTATTATCAGTAACCAGGAAATGGGTTGCAAATACAGTACTACCGAATATGCTTCTAATATATACAGTATATGCAGGCCACAGGTGAAATACTCGCACCGACCATCGGCGACCACTGAAATGTGACCAAGCAGAACCAATATCGTTACACTAGAGCCATCTGCTAAGTAGCAATTGCAAAAGGTTTTCTTCCAACTTTAAACTACACAGAAGGTTTTTATATTTGGAAAAGAAGAATTTATTCACCCTTTGGGAGATGTCTCACTTGAAATTATACAGGAAGACAGGGTAACAATTTAAAGTAAAAAGTTGGTATATGAGTTAATGTTTGAACTGAAATATCTTTAATGTGGATTAATTCTTGGGTTTGGATTGGCACAACGTATCAATTGCCATAGGCTTTTCTTTCGCATTCTCTGATTAATGAGAAAATGTTGGTATTTTTCTAGGAACATCAGAAGCGCAAAGATGGTCACTTTGTTCAATTTGAGGAAAATACACTCATTTCCAACTTGTTCATTTTGAATACTGCCCATACTACAGGACTAATAACAATAGGTTGTGAATGTGTTTCCAATGCAGTTAGCTTCTTTTCAATTTTTTTTTTTAATTTTGCAAAATTTGTTTTATCAGAAAAATATGCAAAGTAGTATTGTGTCATAATTGCATTTTGAAAGTACTTGAGAATATCAAAATCTGCAGATTCTTTGATTTGAATAAATAACAAAGACAAATGAAAACCTACAAGCAAACCCACATGATTTTCTCAGTCTCCATGAGACAATGGATAGCATTCTTGAGGTCTTCACAATACAAGGCAGTCCTTAAGATACTTTGATAATAGAACTACAAAGGATATCATTCTTTAGGTCCTTGCAACACAAAACTCTCCTTGAGACACTATGGTACTCTGACTACAAATGAGGGCATTATTTAGGTCCTCACAAAACAGGTTGTGCTTAAAGACAGTTTGACAATTGCACTACAAATGATAGCATTCCAGATGTCCTCACAGTGCAAAGCTTTCCGCAAGACACTTTAATACTAGCACTACACGTGATAACACAGGTCCTCACAAAGCAGGCTGTGCTAAAAGAAAGTTAGACAATTGCACTACAAATGATAGCATTCCAGATGTCCTCACAGTGCAAAGCTTTCCACAAGATTACTTTGATACTAGCACTACACGTGATAACACTCTTGAGATCTTCACAACACAAAACTGTCATTAAGACACTTTAATACTTGTACTTCAAAGGAAAGGATAGTTGATGTCTTCACGACACAAATCTGTCCTTCACACACTTTGATAAATCGCAGCACAAATGAAAGCATTGACACTTGATATTGTCACCACCGAAAGCAGTCCACCAAACATGTTTGATACTTGCACTATATATTTGATAGAGCCTTTGAGAGGCGTTCACAACAAAGAACTGTCCTCATAGGGAGTTCGATACCCACTCTACTATTGAGAGCATTCCAGAGGTGTTCACAAATGCTGAAAATGTCATCTAGAGCTGAGACTCATTGTAGTATGATTAAAAAGACATGTTATACTGTTCTCCGTATTCCGATAACAATGTACAACCTCACCAAATAACCCCCACACTTTTTTTAAGACAATAGTGTCCTCACTACACAAACAATAGCTCTTTTGTAAACAGCAGCATATTTCTCGTCAGAGAAATAAACATAATAAGAATCTATGTTCCAGATTGTAGTCCTCGCAAAGAAAAGAATTATTGTGAGAGAATAGACCTCACGATGTACACTATTTTGAAACTGGAACTTCAGGTCTCCACAATACAAAATGATGGCACCTTTGAGACAGTTAAATCCTTACAATGAAACACAGAGAATTCTGAGTCCACAAAATGAACATGAGATTTAATCTAAGACCATCCGCACCAAAGAATGAGAATATTATAGAGAAAACAAATTCGTCTTCATGATCACAACATAAAGCATCCTTGAAAACAGTTACAAGCAATTTATTGAGACAAAAACTTCCTCCCCGACAGCAGGTTGCATGAGTTTTAATAGCTCAACTGACAACCACAGCCAAAAATAAAGAGGTTTAAAGTGATTCAAACTGTAGGACTTAATCGCCATTAAAGATGTGAGGTTGACGAGATCAACTCACCAAAATTCAATTACACCTCTACGTGGACAAACCCTCTGTTGTGCATCACAACTTAAGTAAGCTGGTAGGAAGGAAACGCTGCTTTCAATAATGTGATTACGAGATCGATGCAACGGTACTAATCCAGAAAAGACAACATTTATCAATCTACAGTACGCAGGGGTCAGTGCTGCAAGCTTCTTACCATACATATCTCGCAATCCCACCAAAAAGTCAGTATGTGCAATTTTAAAACAAAATAGTCATTTATATTTCCAAATTTAGATTACTACAATGAATGAACCTAACTCATTGACCTCATTTGTCTAACCATGAAATCACCATGACAACTGAAATTATGCTAGGCTGGATCCTACCTATAGGTAACACGATCCTTTTATCTTAAGAGATCGTTTTCCTATAAAATGCTATGTAAACTGGAATGCCTTAAAAACTATCACAAATTTCATCACTCCAAAACATATATACTGCCCTCTATTCATGCTTAAATTTCCACACGAACTTGCCTGTTTGAGATGACAAGCTAAAAGGTTCAAACACTCTAGATAAGATAGAGCTAGAGATGAATGTCTTCCACAAGTAGCGCATCTTGAGCATTTAGTCTTCTTCTCTACACATCGCAGTTTAAAGGGAGGGAAGGCTGGCGCAAAAAGAAACGTCTAATGCCGGTAATTTGACCTAGTTTCGAATGAGGTGTAACAGAAGTTTTAGACACCACCATCGATCCCAGAAAATACACACACAGCTTGCTAACGTCGGTAATTAGACACTAGTGTACAGTCAGTACATACAGCTGCGGTCAATACCCACAACACAGTATACAAACGATACAGCGATGGACATCTCAGGTCCAGCTAAAGATAACAAGGTCTCACGTTTCATTACTGTTTGCAGTTTGTAGCGACAGAAAAACGTCACTTGTCAGCAACAGAAAGTTAACTTTTTCAGATGGCCGCACACGGTTTGGGGGGAGTCTTCAATGCCTCAAAATTCAAACTCAGGTAATCAATTCATTTGGTAGGTACAGCTACTTGAATCTATATCCATGTATTTTGCAAGTTCAGTCTCAATTCCCTGCTGTGAGTTGATACCAATTCAAACAAGATTCCTCGACTCTATAAATCCCCCTCTGATGCAACTGGTTAATAGCAGCTCTTAAACTATATACTGTAGTAGTATCTATCAAATGGCTGTACGGAAACCACGTTTAACATTTTCACGAAATCAATGAAGCAAATTGCTAAACGCATAGCTACAA
Source organism: Apostichopus californicus (assembly GCA_020650975.1). Taxonomy (NCBI): domain Eukaryota; kingdom Metazoa; phylum Echinodermata; class Holothuroidea; order Aspidochirotida; family Stichopodidae; genus Apostichopus; species Apostichopus californicus. The sequence goes on along the minus strand of JAIPMN010013866.1, from coordinate 7,313 downwards.
TCCATAGTAAGTTAATAGTGTCCTGTAGGAAACACGTTCTCCTTCCATCACAACCATAAAAGATGAGGCTCAACAGTTATAACTCACTACTATACTTCCGATTGCACTTTCTTCCGATGAAAATTCATCCCAAATGAGAAAAAGATATACATTTAAGAAGTAACCGAACAGGTCCATACACAGTGTAACTATATTACCTTCCACTGCCTTCAGATGAAAATACAAAATAAAGTCCTCCTATTGTTGTCCTTTTCTTATGACATTTAATATCAACTGTAAGGATAATGTGTAAAAATACTCAAAGAAACTTAACAGACAGTAACAGCAATCTTTGATTAAATACTCCGTCCAGCTGTACACTGTATCTGATCTCAATACCTTAAAGGTCTCTCATAAAATCAGAGAAGCTTTCCATCAAAGTCAAATCTGAGATGATGCATGGCAACTAGGTATGTTAACTTCCTTCCTCTGTGGAAATTGGATAGTTCCCGAGAGACTGCCCTTGGAAAATCTTTTATGAGAATCTTTTTTTCCGTCCCATTGCAACAAAAATGGAAATAAAAGGGAGAAGAAAGAGGGGCTATAATACAGAACAGGACGCTCCCGAGCTGATGTGAGTCAGCTAATATCATAAAAACTTCCAGCTCTGTTTAATCTCTGTGAGGACATCAGTGGGTACGGTACAACTAAAACAAATTCTGAAATGACCTCATAACTAATGACCACACAAGACGCTGTGTATCAATAGTCACAGAGCTTACATGAATGTTCCACAGATAGGAAAATAATTAACACAGTTATTAATGTAATTAATTCAGCTGAGTGCATTTCATGTATGCTATAAAAAATAATATTCAGACACAAGTGAAATCGCATTTGTCTTATGTCAGTAATTAGTCCTCTGTTTCCATAATAACACTTTAAAGCATGTCCTCTCAACCTCTCAATATTACACAATCTACTGCTACCACAGTCACATGACCAGGGGCGGACTGGGTCTTAAAATCCATTAGCACGGACGGGTTGTCAATAGCACGTTCTTTTGTTACAAACTAACAGACTAACTAACATGGTGATATCATGAGCTGATTCCCACAGTTAAAATATATTTCTACACAGCCCGTCTGTATTCTATTAACTACTGTAAAAATTGGCTGTAATTTTTACCAGGCTCCCCAGCCCACCGGCCCACCGGGCATTGCCCAAATGCCTGTGTGGCCAGTCTGCCACTGCACATGACAGAAGGTGAACACTATTAACCCAGATTGATATATTCAAATAAGGTAAGATATCTGTTCATCCAGGATATATACATTATAAGGTGTTGTTGATATATATACAAAAGAATGGAATTTCTTGAATCAAAGCAGCATTTTGGAATAAACATCAAGGGATTTGTTCTCTGACTTTATTGCATTCCCAATTGCTAGTCTTATTCAATAACCATGTTAGTACCGGGACTGGAGTCAGCCGAGGCTGAAATGACGTGATGCATTTTGGGTAATTTTAATACTCATCTAATTATCTCCATGCAAATCAATCAAAATGAAACTCTATATATAAAATGAAAATCTATATTCTCTAAAATTCTTAAGCTCACCTATGAACTGCAAACTTTAGTGAAGTTTTACAAAGGAGTAGCTCAAATTGATCGTGATAAAACTACAGGATAAATAGGATGAAGGATAAATCTACAAAATCGGGATTGGATAAAGCAATCGGATGACATACTCAAACGAAGTACTTATTTTGAAGAACAAAAAACAAAACACTGGTGCAAACCAGTTGTTCATCTAAGGAATCCAAGAAAAACTGCAAATTGAGCAAGGGAGCAGATAATATCCTAAATATAGCACTCACTGAATAATCTGATTCCCGGCTCCACTTCGATTGTCCGAGATGGTGCATGAAAAGCTAACAGAACGACCTCTTTACGATTAATGTTTTTGTATAAAGAAGATGTGTTTTTGCCAGCATTTACAGTGAGAGCAGGGTATATCTCTACAGTGAGCAATTTGGTAATTCATCCAGCAGCGAGGATATTCCAAACTATTGGGAGAGGTTAAAGCCAAACAAGGTAGTAGCTTCATTCTCACAAAAAATGTTTCAAAAAGTACAATAAAGCAATGCAATAAAAACCAAAGTGAAATAAATTAAAACTATTGACACCGACACATCTTCGTTTATTTCTTAACAAATTGACATCAAGTGCAGGAATGGGACATATATGTAGCAGTATGGTTGGGAGTAGACAGGCCAAGCTATAAAAACACAAGTGTCACAATTTGTCCAATCTTGCTGTTTTTGCAGGGAAAACACAGATGAATGAAGTTCACAAAGCTGGAATTAAAAACCAACAAAACTTGATCCTCTTTTAATACTCATTTAGAAGATTGCTGTTCTGGACGGTATATGTTAGATGCCATCATCATCATTACTACTATCATCATTTCTGCCATCATCAATTCTACCATCAAAAATTCTACTATCATCATTTCTGCTATCATCATTCCTGCTGTCATCATTTTTGCCTTCATCATATCTATGATCATTATTTCTGCCATCATCAATTCTACTATCATCATTTCTACTATCATCATTTCTGCTATCATCATTTCTGCCATCATCATTTCTACGATCATTATTTCTGCCATCATCAATTCTACTATCATCATTTCTACTATCATTTCTACGATCATTATTTCTGCCATCATCATTTCTACTATCATCATTTCTACTATCATTTCTACTATCATCATTTCTGCTATCATCATTTCTGCTGTCATCATTTCTGCTATCATCATTTCTGCCATCATCAATTCTACTATCATCAATTCTACTATCATCATTTCTACGATCATTATTTCTGCCATCATCATTTCTACTATCATCATTTCTACTATCATTTCTACTATCATCATTTCTGCTATCATCATTTCTGCTATCATCATTACTACTATCATCATTTCTGCTGTCTTCATTACTACTATCATCATTTCTGCTATCATCATTTCTGCTATCATCATTTCTGCTATCATCATTATTACTATCATCATTTCTGCTATAATCATTACTACTATCATCATTTCTGCTATCATCATAACTACTATCATCATTTCTGTTATCATCATTTTAGCTATCATCATTTCTATTATCATTCCATTACACTTGATTCAGATCTATCAATCTTTCTTCATTAAACAAAATTAACTTGGAAAATGCCTGCTTCTAGACGTCATACCTACTTCATGAAAAGAAAAAGTAATACAAACTTAAAGAAAAAATCAGGAAACCAAATGGGATCCTTTGGCTTTCCTTTGTTGGCATATAACTACTGAATGGAAGTCTTCCTGGCCAAATCTCATGCCAATTTATATCTAATTTAGGTCAGGAAAGATATTCTTCATGGAGTATAAACAAAACACAATTTGTAAGGAAGTATTTGATTTATGTGATGTCACAACCAACAATTGTCAATAAACAGTTTCTTCTGCGAATCCAGTTTGGAAAGTTTTTAGTGCATTCTGAAATTGGACAAACAATGACCCAATTCCCCTGATGAATGTTGAGTCCACTAATGCCTGATGTACACTGCCTGACTGAAGAGAGATAACTTTAAAATGCAATAACTCAACTTGACTATTGTGACCTTGTTTTCTATAGTCGTTCAAGACCCACCACACTGGGTGAAACAGACTACTCATATACTGCACCACTGATGAGTGTACACTGAACAACTATGTTGTATTAAATTAATAGTTTTAAGTCGTATCTGCTTAGGTCAAGTAAATAGTCAATTAATAGTATTAATGACATTAATGTGGTCAGGACTGGCCAGTAGAAGTCATGAACGGATGCACATTGCAGGCTGACAGCCTGTTGGCTTTACTTGACCAAAGCAGATACGACTTAAAACTGTCCATTCTGGCTAAATTTGTAGATCGTAAGTACATTTAAGTGCTATGCATTACTATCCATGCTATGACAGTCCGGTTATTGAGTTTATTCACAATCAGTTTGGGCAGTGTACGGCCAGCTCTATGGACTGAAACTGTCTTTAAACAACCTTTGTGGTTCTCACTAATATTTAAGTTGGTTCTGGACCTGATGAAGGGAGCGCCTGATGAAAGACTCATCCAAATATGTAATAAAAAATCTGATTTCATATTAAGGATCACAAGAAAACAAATACAAATCATGCAAGGACTTCATATTGAGAGAGCATGCTGACAGTTAAACCCGAACAGAAGATACCAAAACATTAATTATTGTAACGGCACAGACTAACAGACAGATACACAGACGGACCCATAGACCAACAAGATGCTGTAAAGAATATCTGCCCAGAGAGTTATCGGAAAGTGAAAGCTTCGTAGGAACACTGAATTAATGGTAAAGATGTTTGACACATGCTTGATGGAGATAGTAGAATAAGATTGGAAATAGATGACAGAATCATGGAAAGGATGCTACATTTATTAAGTAACTGCTACAACTTGTCAGGGCAAGAAAGAGATTAATCCCCAAGCCCTACCAAACCCATCCCCCACCTCCACCCCCCACCCACCACCACAAGCCCCTCACCCACCACCCTTGGCCCAGTCTAAGACCTGTCTTGAGAGGAGAAAGATCAGCAAAGCTTCAAAAGATTTGAACAGAGCAAATTACTGTCAGAGATGTTAAGATAACAATTGAGATACAGAAATAGTGTATACACATGCAAGACATACAAAGCATGCACACAATGTAACTGAATAAACACTTCAATATTTATTAATACATAGATACATACATATATAGAATAATTAAAGGAATGGCACAGCATTGTTGACTGTACTACAGCCCTCTGGTTTCGAGTGGAATTCATTCAAAAGGGAATAAAAAAAACCATACAAATAATGAAATGGAAGACACGTTACCTTGCATGAGATTAAAAGGTAACAAACTGTTACAACCACAGATGAATAAGCATTCATGAAAATAAATCCTTTATAGGGCCTACTTAACAGCAAAACAAAATCTGCTGGATATATGCTAGATTAGTTACAAAGGCCTAACAACACACTTTTCAGCATTGTACTGGTATTCACATATAGTAGTTTCACACTTGTCAATGGTAATATAGAAAAACCTGAGCAGGAATGTCCTGAAGTTTGGTACCGATAAGAGATATTTATTTTATTATATTTTGTTTGCTTTTAAGGTAAATGTACTAGTCCCATTGTTCACAAGCATTGTTTTACTGCTAAGAAAGAATGAATTTTAGCCATGAATTTACAAAAATTTGCATATCCAAATCTACATTATTTCACTGATTGATGTTTCCATTATTTGGTTTTCTTTAATATAGAAACATCATTAACAGCTTCTAATAAAAGAAGTATCAATTCCAATAACTGCTAAGTAAGCGTTACAAAGCATAAAGCAATCTTGATACATTTTTCTTCAAACAACCAGTCTCAATAGAAATTCATCCAAATAGTTTGGCTAACAATAAAGAAGGTAAATATTTCTCCAAATTTCATTTTTTTTACTTTTTAATAAAGAACCTTTTACACAGAGAATTGTTTAATAGAATACAAAAATGCCATGAAAGATTTTGCTTTTGAAAGTAAAAAAAAGAATTAGTTTGGACAATCTTTAATTTAGAAAAGAATAAAAAAAATATAGAAAAATGCTTTAATGTCAAGAGCAAATAAAATTTAGTATATTTTATTGTTTAATATTATATTTTTTTTAATAAGTTTTAAATGGTCAGTATGTTATTGATAATTTTCTGACATGTTAATTTTGTCAGCTTGAAAATCAGGAACATAAAGAGAAAGAAAATTAAAACCCCAAAAAATACATATTTTTGGGTTCTGGAGAAACGATATTTAGTAAATATATTGTGTAGAAGCTCTAAACTGAGTCATTCTTTTCATTTTTGGTAATTTTTGGTATAGTTGTAAATATGTTGGACACCCCTCCTTTCACCCTCCCCCTTTAACCAAATTATTTAACTATGTATTGTAATATCATAATGCCCTTTTACCCCCAATTGTTCATATTAGATAAGTTGCCTTATCCATCTACAAATAATTCTTCAATGGCCAATTCTTGATGATAGTTCACATACAACGATTATTCTATCAATTAAGTTTAACTGAGGAAGACAGTTTGTATATTATACTTTCATTGCAAAATTTTATGAATTAATAAGATTTAGCTAAATTCTGTCCGATTATTCTCTTTAAATAATCATTTTTCATGATTTTGTTAGGCCATTAACATTGGTGTTTATGACCGCTGTTTTTCCTTCCATCTCCCCATTTACAGTTCAGATTTCAATGAGATTTGTCTAGAAGAACTAAAACAATCAGAAAAGACAGGTTTGATAAATGGGAGTTTTTTCTCTGTTTATAAGAAAAATTAAACTGATAGCAGCAATAACCAAAAAAAAAAGAAAAAAAGGGCAAAAATAAAAATAAAAGACACTTTCAAATCTCAAAGATGACAACAGAAATAGAGTATCCATGACAACCAATATGGATCATGACAAGCTGCAAAGATTGTCCATACTGAGGACATACAAACACAGGAACCATCAACCTTGGAATGAATGAGGACTGACGATGGCTTAACCCCCCGCCCCCCACCATATCTTCACCCTCTGCCAGCCCCTCCCTTCATCTAGTACTACTTTGTCTAGTTATTTTGGCTCAGGTCAGCAATATCAGTTCTGACTACAAGTCGCACAGGTAAAAACTGCAACAATTACATCTGTAGAAATCTCAACCATGCTACAGTAGAATTCAATGCTAAGATTACAGTATGTTCTTCTTCCATCTATCAGACTGAATTGAGCCTGGGTTACACATTGAACAATTCAACCCTCCCTTTACCCCCCCCCCCCCCCCTCTCCGCGCAATACACAACTCCCAACCACATCGAAGCACCAATTCGTGGCAAACGGTCTACAAAAGTCACCAACATATTACCTTGGTTACAAGTAGGACCACCTTCTACCCCTTCCCGCCACCCTCGGTGACCCTCCTCTCATGCAATCCAAGGTTGAATCATCCCGTGCGTGTGGATATTCTGGCCGTGCATGATCACAGGACAAATTTAAATAATGCTTACATCGTGGGTGGGGGGGATGCACTGATCCTGCAGATACAATGCAACTTGTACAGACTGCTGCTGCTGAAGTAGTCCTGTGATACTTACATGCTGAATACTTGAGATATGCGTTGTTGTCTCTGGGCACATTGGAGAACGCTACAGGAGGCAGGCATGTGAAGACCATAACAGAATTCAAGTAAAAGACACAA
>JAIPMN010013863.1:0-13206 GCA_020650975.1 Apostichopus californicus | reverse complement strand
GTACTGATTTCAGGTTGACATACTACAATATCTGTGGATTATTTTCCAGATTCCAATCAAATGTCTGAAGCTTTCAGATGTTGTGGAAAAAATGACAGAGAAAGCCCTGATCTTGAAGGCTGATGTCTCGCTGGGAGTTTTGAATACCCTGAGGGCTATTGAAGTGAATGGGTGGGACCAGAAGCTGATTGAACAAGATTATGAAGATCTCATTAAATTCATTATCAACAATGAAAAGGTTGAAGTAGCACGGTGAGGACTAATTCAAAGTTGGCAAACCGAACTAAAGATTTCGTTCTATGTGATAATGAAAATAAGGTTATATTGGAATGTGTTATTTATATAGCTAATGGAAGAACATTCAGCAGAAATATCTCCAAGCATTTGATATCTTTGAACAATGGGGAACCATGTAAAAAGTTTGGCTTTCTCACTGCATCATTCCTTTTCTGACAGTCTGCTACATCGAGACTACCTAGTCATAATTTACTCCACTCCTTGCTTACCTGTCTCCCCACAGCCATAGCCCTCTCATTTGACCATGTGTAGGGTGAACTGGTATGCCCTCTATGACCAGTGACATTGATCAAAGTCCATCCTTCTCATTGTTCCACCCATAGTGCCTAGAAGTGTTATCGTGGACAAAGCATAGTTTCCTTTTTTTGATCTGCATATAATTAAGTAATAAGTATTATTATGAATTTTATTTTTGTCATAAAATTTCCAGTTAAAAGCTCTACTCTTAAATGGTAAGCTCTCAACTGCTCTCACTATCATGAGAGCTCATTAGATATCTAGGTTCACCAGTTCCAAAACTGACAACAATCCTACTCCACATTTATAATATCTGTAAAATGTAGACTAGATTGACCTGTGCCCCCTACTTAACATGAGACTTCTAGATCAAAGGCCATTTGAGGTCAGCAATGGTCAAAATATTAAAATCTTGTGTAAATAGGTGATTCCAAGAGTTGGTATGTATGTATCTTGGGTGAGTGGGTGAGCATGGCTGGTCTCCATTCTCCGTTTACAAAATACAGTACTTATCATAATATATAATTGTAGAAAACTAAGCATTTTCCTGAAAATAAAATGCCTATGCCCTCTACATAGTTCTTTCTATGTTAATTTATCTAACAATTATCTTTATTTCTTTTCTTTATAAAATTATGCACAGTGGGAGATATTTTTTCGTATATTTTACTCTTTTTTTTTATCTCAGCTTACTATTTCCAAGTCCACCGGTGGCCGTGAAAGATGAAAAAGATCTGAATAATTTACAATCCCGAAACATTTCAGGTAATATACATTCTGTTTCATGAATAACAAGGGCTTGGTAATTAGATGTAACAGATATTCCTCTGTTGTGATACAATATCTTAGCCTGACATTTTTTTTAAGCTGTTTCATTCTAGTCCTGCTTCTGCGTAGTGGTAAGAAACGTAGCTCTGTCCAGCATGTTGAAGAGATGTAACTTAAGGCTTTTAGCCCGCAAAATGGTACTAACTGTATCAACAGTTAAGCGAAATAGATTATGATAATAGCTTGGACAAGCTGAAATCAGAAAACTTCATTTCATACAGAACTAGACGTATTAACAGTGATAGCAATCATCACAAGGAAGTGTGCAGACAGCAATTCAAGAAGGGTTACATATTTTTTAGTGTGTGTGTGAGTGTGGAGCTGTAAAGTAGATTGAACATCATCAGCTGAGTAGAATAAATTACTACAGTGAAAGGGATTATGCACAGTTAATTAACTGCATTAGTGCTCTATTTGTTCAGGAGGGAGGAAATGTTTTAGATTATATTAGTGCAAAACGTTGTGGTATTCACTAAGTTGATCGTGATGCAATTTATATGGTAAGAATTAGTGCCAATATAACCTGTAATTTTGAAATGTTATTTTTATCCACAAAACAGTGAAATGTGGCAACGATACAAAAATGTGTGTTCAATAAAATATTCCATGTGAGAGTGGCTGAGGGTCTTATTGTTATCTACTTATACTCATTTCAGTTGAATGGATCATTGGAGCAAACTTAATTCACACATTAAATGTGACAACTGGAGAATGGATGGTGAGATGCATTATCTTGTATTTTTTTAATTATTGTCATTCATTTCAGATTGTGTTCTGACATTCATTAGAAAACAAGTTTGTAAACACAATCTCGTAAACACAATAAACACTGTCTCGTAAACACAATAACTCACCAAGTGTGTGGTCCACAAACTTCAAACTCTGTATGTTGATAACTGTTACAAAGCTCTTGGTTGCTTTAGTTAATTTGCAATGTCAAATGTCATTTGAGTTCACCTTTGGACAGATGAATTGATTAATATCATACTTGGGTGGTAGGTGCTCCATAAAGCATCTTTGGTACAGGTTAAAGGTCAAAGGTCAAGTGAGGTCAACAAGAGGAAAACTCTGACAACGTAAACAAGCAGACTCAATTAATCTGGCCCTGACGAATCACATAGTTAGTATGTGGGTGCCCCTCAGTTAGTTCTAGGTTGCTTTAGTTATTGGGAATTTTCACTTGGGGTCAGAAGATGACAAATTTCAAATTATTGTAATTTTGATAACTCTAAATTCAAAGGATAGCGTGGACGAACTTTACACGTGGTATGTGGTTCAACCATATTGAGTACTCAAATGTCACTCATGGTAAAATTATTAGCTCCAAAAGTAAAACTTGAATGAACTTCACACTTGGTATGTGGATCCAGCCTATTAAGTATAAAAACTGTCTGTGCACAGAAGTCAGTGAATGTTCTGATACACTGTAAATGTGGCATGGAACCACTAAGCCTCTTGGCTTTCTGGTTTATTCCAATAACAAAGTGCAAACAAGTATATGTGATTCTTGTGTGTGTGTGTGTGAATGAGATATACCTGCTAAAGCATAATTAACCACCGTGGAATTTCAAGCATTGCATCAAGATTTGTCTGGGAAAGCTGTTGGCTGTTTTCATTATTGTGGTGGTTAGAGGTCATCTGAATCCTAGATTTTAGTACGTTATAGTGGAGATCAAATGTCACTGCAGAACTGAAGAATGTAAAATTTCAAACCAATGATGAATACCATGCTTGGTTTGTAAATGTTCCTAGTGAATTTTTGGCTGTTTGTCATAGAATTAGGTAGAAAAAAAAGGAAGGTCACCATTGGCCAATATAATTTAGTGTCAGTGAATCTCATTCAGTAGGTAGGTACCCCTTCTTGAATACTATCCTTGTAGTAGTTTTGGCAGGGATCATATGTCATATTAATGTCAGCAATGGTCAACAAATTTGAAAATTGTGTAACAATTTTACTCATGAAATTCAACATTGATGAGTGTCATACTTAGTATGTTCATACTCCTTTATAGTGACTTCTTGGTAGCCACTCATTTTGTGAATAGGTACAATATTGTACATAGGTCTCAAATAATTTGGAACACTGTATACAGTAGTCAGAAGATGAAATATGTATCTGAGAATTTATGCTCTTGTATTGGGGGACTTTCACAACCTATGTCTTGTCACACATGTTATCTTTGCTGTCTGCAGTATTTTACCTAATTCTCTGCGATATACACTAGAAGTTTTTGTTCAGGAAAGTTGTAAACTATACAAATATTTCACAATGAATTATATAATGCCATGAGCTTCCTTCTTTAATAACAGTTGTTGAAGAGCTAATGATGAATCTAATTTATTCTAAAACTCAACAGGAAAATATCTCTTATTATATAAAACATCTGACTTTTTAGCCAACATCAGAAAGCTGTTTGGTCTGGATTTTGAGTCATTGTGTTGTATATTGTAAGTTCTTTTAGTGATAAGTGATGATCAAAATATTTTGATGTAATGGCAAATGGAGCTTGAATTTTGTGATCTCTTAGTTTTTATATAATTTTATTGAGTTGACCTACATCAGCTACCTCATTAAATAAAAAAAAATATGACAAAGCATCATGATGAAGTTTCTATCAGTTTTGTATGATTTTTCACCATATGTATTTTTGTCTTGTCTTGTCTGATGAAATCTTCATTTAGATGGAATTTAGATTACCGGGGAGGATGTCAGCAAAATCATCATCACTGAACCCAATCTCTGGTGAGTTTCTCGTATTAATAGGAACAATCATTTAAAAACTTAAAATGTTTAATTAACGAGGATTTCTTTGTTGTTGTCAAAGAAATCCCTGTAACTCTAGATATAAGTGCTGAAGTACATACAATAGCCTGTAATCACAGTTGAAGCAGGCATACATATTTAATTCTTCACTCATTACTGGATTTCTGCTGATCAGTGAAGGTACTTCATCCTCAGTATTGTTATTGACGTTCTTTGCACTGCTGGTCCTACAAGCCCTTTCCTTACAAGCCCTTTCCTTTCATTACATTTTACCAACTGCGCAATAATATATTTGTGTCTTTATTGACCAGTCTTGGAGCAAACTATGGAGGCTGCCCTTAAAGTAAACTTAGTACAGGATCAATCAACTTTTGAAAACATTATGACAATATTAGTCTTTTGAGACTGTTTTCTTCTATCCAAAAATTTTATTTCCTTTTACCTCAGATTATTGGTGATTTTCCTATGAAATCCTATTTGTGTTCTCCTAGTATTAAGAAACCAAAGCTTTATTTTGACAACAAACTTTAGTATATTGAGAAAGTCAAATTATACTGTGCAAAGAATTATAAATCCTTGGTTAGTAGGACTTGAATGCCATCATAGCATAACGATAGGCATACCAGTCTTTGCAGTAAGATTCACAATGGTAGCTAATGATGAACTTCTACACTCAGCATGATTCACAATGGTAGCTAATGATGAACTACTACACTCAGCATGAAGTAACTAGTGTTAATGTCAGGTTAAAGAAACAAATACTGAAATAATGGTGTCAGTATGGCTGCATGGTATCAAGGACACAGTGGAACAACCACCCATGGAGCATGGGAAAGGGTAAACCGCCAAAAGGGTTTGCTCTAATAAAACAAATATCCACATCATTGTCTTAACTTCCCTACATGCATGATGTAGTTAACTTGCTGTTAGTCATTCCTAAGAAAGTGGGAGGGTGTGCCTATACTCTCATGTCAACTTTGCCATTTCATAGTTATGTTCCAAATAATGAGGTTTTGTCACAGTAAGTGCTGAGTATTACATTTTCAAGTTTGTTAGCATGATGTAAAGAATTGTAATACTTGTAACAATCTTGCTTTGAACAACATCAGCAACAAATATCAATCCTCTGTGAGTAATTTTAATTTGAGTATTTGTAAAGAACTATGTGTAATAGTTTAGCTTGCAGACCTTTGTGTTTAGTTATTTAAGTGAAAACAATATAAACTTGGAAACTGATTAATGCAGAGAGATCAAAGTTAAATTAATATCAGGTTGTAATATAAAAAGTGCAATTGTATAATTAAAGGAAGTAATAACTTTTCACAAATAAGCAAATATGAGATATTAGCTTTTCCCTACAACTTTAGTTTAGCAGAATGAATCAATTCCTGTGTACTCACATATACTACAACTGCTAGCAAAGAAGAAGACAAGGAGACCACTCTTCATTGAAAACAATATTGTAAAACACTCCTGCTGAATGTCCCTGAACATGTCTGATTATTTATATTGCAGACAACTTACCTTCCAATCCACTGCAAATGGAGCTTTGGGTCAACAAGGATGGAGGAGTGCTAGAGCTTCCAGATACCGGTGTCAGCTTAGAAATACCTCCTGATGCTCTGGAGAAGGATCAGTTGATTCAGATGAGAATTATTCCATATAATTTCCAGGGTGATTCTGATCTATCATTCAGTAGTAATTCATCAGTTGTGGTTGAGCTCCTGCCTAGTAACCTGAAGCTACTGACACCAGTAAAACTGACATTGCCTCACTGCTTGGTTCTCAAGAAAGGATGTGAATGGAAAGCAAAGATATATAGCAGCCATCATGAAGAAGGTAAATTTAAATGCATGTGTATCGCTTTTAAATTGATTCCACCTATACAAATAGGTTAGTTTAGTTATGATAGAACTCAGTCTCTTACAGTGTTCAGTTATTGCATTTTATAGACTAATTCCTGCATAATACAATCTATCTGTCATATAAATGCAACCTGTTAAAACGTATTATTATGATTAATAAATGTAAAATACATTTCTGTTTCATCTGGATTATTCAGGCACCCAGCCTCTGTGGAGACCACAACCGGACACACCTTATGTACTAACTGAGCGAAATTGTGTGATCAAATTAAAAAATTTCAGCTGGGAGAAATTTGACATCGGCGATGAAATAGTTGAAGGCAAACGTATCGTGTTATATGCTGCTAAAGATCTGTCATCCTCTGAAGGCATAATACATATTCATGTTGGCTATTACTGGGAACTACCAGGGGGTGAAAAGGTGAGGATCTTCACTTGTTGATATTGGCTGCCATTTGGATTCCTGGGAGATAAGATGGTGGGGTTGTGTTGTTTTTTGGTGTTATTTTCATCTATCAAGAAGCCAAGATGTGATTTTTGTTTACGATGCTGAAGGCTCAGTAACCTTTGCAATCGTGCTGGATTGGGTGGGTGTGTTTGTGTATGCGACAGCTAGCTTGTAAGTTACATGATATCTCAATAATCACAAGTTGAATGAAAGTAATACTCAGTAGGTAGACGCCTCATGATGTGGTGTAGATGTTCCCTATTGTTTGTGGTTTGCATATCATGAAAATTAAACAGTGGATGTGGCGTAAAATTCTTAAAATGTCAATTTCTCTTCCACCGTATGTAACTACATAGTAAGAGCATGTTCTTTGCAGCAACATTGTTTACCTCATTTTTATTTATGGTTGGGGGGGGGGGGGGGTTAATGGAAAATTGTCAAAAACAAATGAAAACACGATATCTCAACAACCTCAAGTTGAATCATTGTGATAATTGGTAGATGCCCATGGTGTGTAAATATGACCTATTGTTCTTTGGTCTCATCTCATTAATATTAATGAGTGGGCAGGCTTAACATAAAATTTGATTCATACTGGTGTGGTGATGTTGGTACATAAAAACCACATTTTCATGAGGTCTCCAACTTTGTCATTAATATTCATCAAATTGCAAGGAATGGCTTTCAAACACGAGACAAAAACCAAATTCCATGGTTTCAAATATTCCATGGTTTTAGTCCGTACGATATTAGGTTTGCTACACTACATGCATACTACCAACCTGTTTTTTTTTGTGTGTGTGGATATCATGAATATAATCAGTGAACAAAAAATTCTTAAGAAGGTATCTCTGAAATAGTATGTCTAATTAGCTTTATACATGTACTAGGATAATATGATGTCAGTATATAGATCATACTTTACATGCTTATTAGATCATAAAATTTGACTTCATTAATATAATGCATGTATCTGTTTTTGGTTACTTGCCTTAGGCTGGCAAGTAATCTATGCAGTCACGTTTGTGTGTATCCGTGTGTGTGTATGTGATGCCCTGGCTTGTAAACACGATATCTCAAGATAGGTAACCTCTGCAGTTCTTATACGTAGCATATGGCTTCTCCATAATTAGTGCAACAATGATATTGTTTTGGGTGGAGGTCAAAGGTTATTTGGGGTCAACAGAAAGCACAATGTGAAATCTTAAAAATGCTGTATCTCCAGAACCTGATCATCAAAGGAGCTCACATATGCATGGTAGAATAGCATTATGTAGTGTAAAGACTTCACAAAAGTTGGTGAAGGTAAGAGTTCATTTAAGGTCACCAGGGCTCAAAACTTTGAAATCCTTGTAAACACCATATTTCCAGATATGAACTTTCTTGGCTCTCATATTTTGCATGAGGCTTTCCTGTAATGAGTGCAAGAACCTTGATGTTTTTGGTGGAGGTAAAAGGTCATTTGGGGTCATCAAATGTTACACTCTGTAAAGCCTTATAACATAAACCTTGTAAACATGATATCCCAACATAGGTTACATCACATAGCTAATATTTGGCATGTGTCTTTCTTATAGTGAGTACAAGAACCCTATTAGAGGGTAAAGGTCATTTAGGGTCAGCAGAGGTCCAAATATCAAACTATTAAAATGCTTTATCTTGAGAACTAACCCTTCAAAAGAGATTATATATGCATGGTAGATTATCTAAATGATAAGTAAAATTGCTCCACCATTTTGTATAGGCAAAAGCTCATTGAAGGTTTGCAGAAGTCAAACCCTAAGAAATTCCTAAAGGTCAGGTCTCAATGAAGATGAGAACGTTATGCTGATTTGACTTCCCCATATGTAGTAGAACCTCCTTGCTGTTTTAGGAGGTCAAAGGTACATGCAGTATGAACTTCAGCCATGGTTAGCTTGCAACTTACCCTTCTGCTGCATATGTGATGTATTTAAAAGGCAGGGTAATGGCTGGGAGGGGTTTCCCTCTGGTTATACTTAGTCACTTAATAGACTTTGTCAACATGATAACTGATTCATGATACCTTTCTTTATATGTTGCAGCATTAGTCAATAGATAATCCTTTTCATTTTGGTGTGCACAAGTTCATGAATATTTACATATATGGCTTACCACCCTATGAATATGTTTAGGCAACAGAACCAACAAACGTTTTTGTCTTCTGTTTTTGTAGCTCACACACTTTACCGTGTGTGAGGTTATGAAGTTCCATATGTTGTCAAACTTTTCAAAATATATTTCAGCAACTTTGTTTCTTACTCTTTCTGTGTTTTTGTGAACATCTTTTGTCGCATTAAACTTTTCCATTTTGCTCATAAGAGATCATGAAGTGATGAAACAATATAGTTTTTAATAATTTTTGGTAAGTTTTCCGCAAATAAATTTATAAATAGTATTTGCACACGAAATTAGTTTATTTCTGTATCAATTGTGTCATTGCCAGCCTTCTGTTGAGCTCAGTTAAAGTGATATGGTTAGTATACCCTCCGCCCCCCTTTCCTTACGTGGCATGTGTCGTATGACATGATACGTCACTACTTTGTTCCAACTAACTGTTGACTGATATTATCTCCAAAGTGGAGGTTACTACTTCTATGAAGGGGTTCTGTACTAAAGCAAGTGTGATGTCATGTGACCAAGTCAATGGGCTGTTAGTGTGTTATTTCCATCGCCTACTGTTAACTCAATGGAAAAGGTCATTGACTTTCTGTGTAATAGTAAAAGATCGTTGCCTCAATGTTTCTGCAAAGGACGAATCAAGAATGATCTCAACAAGATTTGTGTTTGTGGTTAGATAGTAGATACTTTGTTAATATGTCCGCTGAAACTCAGGGAAAGTGAAAAGACTGCCGAATCAAGCAGTAATACTACTCCAAATGCACCATCCAGCCGAACACTCAGTTGGTTCAGGTAGTGTCTGGAGGTGGTCGAGTTATAAAAGCGGGTGGCACCTACACTTAGGGTGCCAAATTCAGGATCATCCATTGAGACACACTTATCCAAATGATCAATTTGGTGTGAACTACTGCGCCTTTCGGTGCTAGTTCACATATTGATATCTGTAGCATCTTGTCAGCTGTTTCTTCTACATCATTTTTGCTTGTTTTCTCCCTTCTCTGTGTGAAGATTGTCAGCATAAATGAAGTCTCTGTTTTGGTAAAACAGTCTGCAGTATTTTTTAGAAAAGGACAATTGCCCCTGAAATGTCATTTTGACAAAATAGAGCCACCAGCTTGGACCTGTGGCTCTGAAGAAGAAAACTCAAAGGTAAGGTGGATTCTAATCATACAAATGTTAAATATTGTGTCAATAATATTCATGAAGTGGAAACTATTAAACTTAACATAATTTAAACAGTTAAATGAGGAATATCGTGAGTGTGTGAACTGCTCTTAACCTTAGAAAAAGTGCAAAATGTAATTTAAAAATAAGTAATGTTACATCATCTTTACATCTTACCAAAATAGTACTGTTTGTTTGCAAAATGCCATTTCTATCTGGCAGAAGATGTGTATCAAGCAATATTGCTTTTCATGGTTTGAAAGATATGTTGGGGTCAAAACCCACAAATCTTGAAAAGAATGATGTTGCAGATAGGAGATGATGGTGGCAAATATCACTGCCCTTTGTATGTGGCTTGCACATTTTGACTGTGAGGTATTTAATGGTTTTTAAGAGCCAAAGATCAGCAGAGGTCAAAATGTAACAACCATGAACACCTGATATATCAAGAAACAAGTAATTCTACAAAGTTCTGAATTAAATTCTGCACATGCACAATGAATTGTTGTAATGGTACTATGCAACAAGTCTAAACTTTCCAGGGAAGGTCAATGGTTATCTCAGGTGAACAGATCTCAAACCTAAAAACTTTATAACTGCAATATCTCAAGAAAAGGAATCTTGAAAAATGTCATACCACGTATGCAGTTTAAGCACAGCTGTGAGAACAACTTCCTTACATTTTAGTGTAAGTCAAATGCTCTTTTAAGAAATTAAGAAGTTTTGCAAGTTTGTATTTGCATTGCGGATTGCTTTGATGATGTTTGACAGGTCTGCAGGTAGCTAAAATAGGTGCCGAAAGCTGCAGTAATATGTGTAAATATTTAAACCTGCTAACATTGATGAATGCAGTTTGTGTGGATAGTAGAAGCTTTAACCTTCAGGAAATTCCATTAATTCTTTCAGAACAACAATTTGGAGGTTCATGGCTAGTACAGTTATTCACAAACAACTCAACCACTTTACAAGGGACTAAGGTGAAATCAATTATCGGTTGGGTGCAGTGCATACATTCCCAATAAGTGGCAAGATGTTATCTGCAACTGCAGATCTGACCTACAATGTCGAAAGGAATTTAAACAGTTTCTTCAGATATATGTTAATAATGTATATTGTGTACGATTCCCTTCCAACTCGTCTGATTGAGTATTGGATTTTAGTTTCCCTAAAATGGTCAGTATATATCCACTGGGAGGATTTGTGATTCTTGTTAGTACTAATTGCCCATGAAACATTACCCTACCATTAGGTTGGTGTATCAAGCACTGTATCATAGGATAGCGATCATTCTTGTGAGTAATTAAACAAGAATGTTAAAAACTGTCACCTTTCTTATTTCAGGAAATATCTTTCATAAGGGTTGCCACTTCCAAGGGAGGTTTCTGCACATTTGTGTTAAATATCAAGGAAGGTACACAGGAGAGGCACAAATGTACATGTTACTTCAAGGCTGGGCAAGGATCAGAGATTGTGGAATTACTCTTTATTCTAAAGGTATAGAATGTTTGGAATATTTTACAGTAACTTTTAAGTTAATTGTATCATTCCTGGCCAAAATAGCTTCTCATGTTAACAAATGTTTCTACTCATTTCATATCTTGTACCTTGATTTCCAGAAGGAAGTATTTTCATGATTGGTATTGACTATGTAATTTGCCTGTAAGAAGGAAGCGAGATCCATTTGATGAAGGTGGTAGACTATCAGTTAACAAATCTGTTAAATTAACAATAAATTACTGAATGCAAATATGAAAGAGAAACTCTGTGCTGAAATTTTGGTAAATTAATAGTCGTGCGATAGTTTTCATTATTGTCATTAAGATGTGGTTAAATAAAAAACTTGATGGTGAGATAAAGGGAATGAAACCAATAGGTACAACATAAATGATAATGATAAATGTTTGAATTACAGGAAGTGTTAATTTAGTGAACAAACTGCCAGGAAAAACAAACTGCTATTTATTTTTAACTTAGCAATGAGAGGAATGAGAGGAATGTAATGAATAGCATGTATAATGTAATGGTAACTTTTTATTCAGAGTGAGAACTGAGCGGGACCTAAAAAAACTTGAATCAATTAGATGAAGTTATGTTATTTTCAAAGATGGAATTTAAAGGTCACAAAGGTCTTACACAGTTATGATGATCAGATATTAAAGACATAAAAATATATGAAAATGTTGAGTTTCATACTGTAAAGTTGAAACTGTGTCCTATTTGTTCCTTGCTAGTGACCAGATTGAATCTATTTGATGGAATTGGCTATTTGTTATGCTGTCATGTGATATATTCTCCTAATTGCTGAAAATGTCAATTGTTTTTCCTGTGACTTGAGTCAGACTCGACTCACATTTTTGTGGACTTGTTGATGTGACTTGACAACAAATGGACAATGACTTGATATGACTTGACTTACTTGTACAATGACTTGTGACTTGGCTTGAATTTAATGGAATTTTTTAATGGAAATTATTAGAGTAGAAACTACGAATTTGTTATAAAAATTGGGAGCAAATACTCTGCCCAATTGAAACAAATAATCAATTTATTCTGTGCTTACACGTACATTGCGCTTATGAAGGAAGTCACATGTTGTGTATTGCAGAAGTGGATAAAACTTGAGCATTTTAAACTGTTTTCTTGGCATATCCTAACTTGCTGGATTCTGGTGTAGACTATAAATTTAGTATGGTATTTTTTCTTCTTCAGAAAACTTGGCATTAACACCAGCATTTCGTCTAGGAAACCTTGACTACACCAAGTTATGTTGAGAATTAATATTTCGCAACTAATGATATTGCATCATTAATATTTTCAAATTACAATGTTCCATATGTCTTAAGCAGGACATGTTTTTATCATTCATCGTCTGGTTTCTCAAATGAGCTATATTATAAACTGTAAGCATACATATCAATGATTATTTTGGGGAGGGGGGATAGGGTGGGGCATGTAATATGCGGGCTGATTAAGCATCATGCTCATACGAGGAATGAGAAATATAGTTGCTGAGTTTATTCAATACTGGGTTGAGTGTTATAAGTGGTGATATAAATATGTTGGTACATAAGCAGAAGTCAATCACATATGCTTCTGAGGGTGGGGGCTTAAAAATCAATTGAAATCGACCTCACGAACCCTTACACTTTTACAGTCAAAATATTACAAGAAATCCCTAGGTTACATATACATGTGACCTACATGTACAGTCCCATAAAACAGTACCCTAAAATGGACACAGTTTTGTGCTTTTTACCTACAGTTTCTCCTCCACTAATACCCCTTCCTTATGACAATACAACTTGCCCCCCAGCCCCTATAACAAACATGTTGCCCACTGTATACGGGCAGTATACTTATTAGCAGCTTTATTCAGTGAAGATATTGTAGATATCGTATTGCCATGTTTCAGGATTTCAACATAATATATCTCATACCTCCCTCTCCCAGTTACGTATCATATA
>JAIPMN010013860.1:0-10434 GCA_020650975.1 Apostichopus californicus | reverse complement strand
ATTATTGTATCTGGATCATGTCTGGATCGGCGCAACATTGTCAAATAATCTTCTCTTTAAGATGAGAGCTACAATTAGTCTGCGACTGGAAAATCCCTTTGGCATAACTACAAAATATCATTGTTTTTAGTTTGTCCAGTGGGCTGCAAGAATTGTATGTCATCTTTCTCTAGGATTAGATCGGGATAACGAAGGAGAGGTTCAAACATTTGTTGCTTGTAAAACTAACCTTTTTGCAATATCAATTTTTTTACATATTTTTTTGATTTCAACTATTTCTGTTTTGATTATTATCTCCAATCACTATGCAGACTTTTGACGTCGACAGTAAACGGAAGGCAGAAGAGATTGTGTCGTTACTAGACGGTTACTATCGGCTGATCGTCGACTTTTACCATTACATCTGCCAAGATTGCGCACCGCCTAGCCTGGTGACGTTAGTCAAAAACAGATGCCACGGACCGATCTCGTAAGTGCCAAATTCCCCCCCCCCCCCAAAAAAAAAAAGCAGTTGGTTTGGATTGATTTTTTGTTTCCACAACAATTCAGTTCATTTGCTTTGACTCCTTTCATTCTTGTTTAAAAGTAAGTTGGCCTGACGTTTCGATCCTAGCAGGATCTTCAGAGGCTAGATGACAAGTAACAGTAACAGAAGGGACAAAAACACGCACAGAATACAGACAGGTTAATGAGCATGGTGTACACAAAGAGATAGATGTAAGGCGATTAGTAGACAAGGGATGGAGAGAAGAAAGAAAGAAACCAACAGGGGAAGAGGAGAGGTAGGAGATAAACAGTGGAGGGACAAAGAGAGGATTCAGGGAAGGGGGTAGGGAATAAACTGGAGAAGGACAAAGACATTTTCTCTCATTCTTGAAAGAAATGTGTTATTTTTTGACAGTGATAGTAAGATGTGGTTACGAGAATGTCCTTCAAGGTTGTTACCCTTTATGGCAGGAAGGCCATAAGTAACATATACTCTATGTGTGGTTATCCAGCTAAGTAATGTGACATTGAAATATGAAAAAAAATGTGAAGAAAATATGGCCTAAATATGATGATTTGTGCATATAGTAGTCAGAATTCTTTTTGTCAGGTTATAGCTTTAGATGTTCACCACAGTCTTTTCACAGTCAAAGCAAATATTAGCAGGACCTATTGGTGTGACTTAACTCCAAGACTTAGGCTAAGAAGTAAACACATCTAGTAAACACAATGAAAACAGTATTCAGGAATAAGTAATGACACAATTTTACCAAAATAAAAAATAAAGAAATAAATAATAAAGGAAGAAACAGAGACAAGCTTCATTAGAACAAAATAGCTCCAAAGTTCAATTGGAACATTCTTTTCATAAGTTTAAAAATTGAATAACTTAACAAAAGCCTGTCTGAAAGAAAGTTCAGCTAAGAGACCTCAATTTATATTATTATTCCAACTAAATTAAAATATAATTCCCTAACCTTCCTCCCCCTCCCCCCCCCCCCTCCTCCCAAGAATATACAAATATAGAAGGACACATTCTAAGGTAAGGGCAACTCCTTTCATGTCATTGGAAGAAAAAGTGTTTGCCATATCAGTCAAAGTTGGGAAGGAAACCCAAAACTCTGCTTGAGTGCCCACTATTCATCTTAATTTGATCCGAGTCAATAAATTTATACATTTATACATTACTTTGCAAGCACGAGTGAGTAAGCAGGGTAAAGACGAGAGAATTTTTTTTTTCAGACAGCGCATGGCTGATCTCAAAACCTCAATCATAGCTTTTCAAGAAGGATTCAGCAGTTAATTAGTCAAGAGTTTGAATATTAATGTTTGCTTTTGATTTTGATTTTCCTTCAACGATTTGATCCAATCTTTTAACTTTGTAATTTAATACATGCTTTTTTTCTGATATTTTTATTATTTATTCATTTACTTACTTATTTATTTATTTATTATTATTAATTTTTTTTGGTCATGATTTTTTTTTTTCATCTCAAGATTAACAAAGGCGAAACAGAAGATCGAAGCCACCTCTCACCAGAATGGAACTTACCTGATAAGACAAAATCCAGAAGACTTTATGAGTTACTGTCTAACAGCATTGTTCGGCGGCCAGTTCAAGAACTTTAAGATGATCATTTATCCAGGTAAGCCGAGAGCAACGTTGTGATATTCTCCAAGTAGTTTCCAAGGTTGTGTTCTGCTGGATAATATTTCACAGGTGTCATTCTTCACCCTGAAGGGTGCTAACTACAAGATTGTTAGGTTCGTCCTCACGTACTATAGAGTAGGGTAGAGATTTTGATGGATGTTATGGAAGTTAACTCAATTGTGTGTTCCAATTTTATTATTTATTTTTTATTTGATGGTTAATGAGTTTTGCTTCCCATAAAATCCTGAACATGCTATTGTTCAGTATGTGCATAAATGCTAATAAACACAAATCTTTGCTTTTGTGTAGCAACCTGTGCCCAGTTTGCATTGCATTTTGTATGCTAGATAAATCATTCATGTGCCCCATATTGTTGACCCAAGCCTCTCACGAGCATGTTCAGAATCCTGCATAAAGTACTGAGAATGAGACGGAATTTGACTCGAAGTTTTGTTAAAAAAAAATAAAGGATAGATTTTAAGGCAGGTTAGGAAATGGCATGTCGCAATGTTATGCACACCTTTCGTTAACGGTAATTAATGATGGCCGACACAGTTCATTGCTCTGCAAAATTGGTGAAAACTTTCTGATTCTGTAGGCGAAATCCACATCCTCATAGCACTTTGATCGCGAGGATATGAAATTTTCAAATTTTTTGATATTTTGCAAATCTATCTGACAACAAGCCAGAACAGATGATGTCATCAGGGCACTTCAGTTGAAAATGTCTATTTGCCTTTCTTTATAATTTGATAAACGTCTAGCTACAGAGGAAAAGAATGTTTTTAGGATGAAGATACAATTTTTGTTGCAAGTACAGGGAACCTTGACAGCTAGGCAAACATTCCAAATGTATGAGGTTTCAAGGATTAATCAACAATAAGATTATGATAGTCTAAGTAAAGCTTCCAAAGAGTATTTGCCCAGATGACATCACAGACCCCATACTGTGATCCAAACTTCCTGGAATAGTTGAATGTTTAGCCAGTCAAAAAAGGTGACATTCAATCAACCATATCTTGAGTTAGGGGCAAGGTATCCAGTTCTATGTAGTTGGGTTTTGAAAAAAAAAAAACGATTCACTCGCTTAATCAGTTTTTTGTTTTTTCTTCCTAATTCTTAATAATATCTTCTCTTCATATTTGTAATAATACATATTGAGAGAGAAAGTAAATTCTCTTGAATAAAACTGCTTTCAAGGCTGCTAGTTTAAAGTCTGTTCCAGTTAACAGTTTTCTCTTCATCTTTGACCAAAGTCGTTTGATAATTGCTCACGATTTACTGTACTTACAATAGTTTTCGGTTGTCATGATTCTTTTAAACTATCAGACGGCCACATAGGACTACAGGACCAACCAAAGTTTCCATATCTGAGGGTCCTGATTGACCATTATCGTAGTGCCGAAAACTGCTGGTGCTTTGATGGACCGTTGCGGAAACAGGTTCCTTACCAACCTAAAGGTCAATATTTTGTTTTCATTTTCATTTTTTTGACTCGTAGTTTTATTGATCGTGAAACGAAAAGTGCACCGTCCCAATCAGATGCTCTCTGTTTGACTTGACTGCATTTTCATGGTATACTCATATCCAATTATGCCATTAACCTAATAATACTATCTATTAGGGCCATTGATGTTGAAATCAATAGCACCATCAGGGTCGTGTATTTGTATCGCCGTGACAACAAGTACACATAACCACCGTAGGCCGATACCCTAAAGTTAATTGAAACATATGTTGATCTGGATTCGACCGGCATTTTACACGAACTGAGGGATTACATGCCCACTCTGCAGATCATATATATCTATATACACACACTCTCCAACTCCACTTCATTCTCTGAGAGTGACCACTCTTTCATAATTTCAGTCTTATAATGGTTTGGTGTCATTTTTTTTTGGCCATTACATTCTTTTGAACAGACAGTGTATTGTCTTTTTTCCTTAATTTCACCCCCCCCCCCCCAAAAAAAGAGAAAGATAAATAAAATGATTATATATGTACCCTTGGAAAAAAGTTGAACCATGTTAAGAGGTGATATTTTATGTTAGTAATCTTTGATAAAATGACTTTGAGATTAAGCAGCGACTTAATTGTCGTAGGGTCCCACCAAACCTACACATCTCTCCTACACTGTCATATTGATCATTCTTCGATATTTTGGTACAGAAATGCATTGTTTCTGACAACCGAAGGGTAAGACCTGGTTGTCCAAGGGACAAATCCTTAAACATTTACCCTGGCAGTGAACTGGAAATGGGTCATTGGGGGGAGGGGGGGGGGGGAGGAGGTGGATGTGCAGAAATGTTACCATCTTTTGTAAGATTGGAGGTCAGAGTGCATATGTGGAGGTGAGACAGGTAAGCCACCAATCGCGAAAGCTCAAGCAATTAAATTTTCGCGTAGACATGCAATTAAAGAAGAGTGAATTAGTAACCCTTGCTGGGTATGATATGTCTGCAATGATCCTTTCATAAGTTTATGAGACGTCTCATATTTTTCTGACCGTTATAGAGGACTGCCTGAGACTCCTAGACTTCTCCTCGATAGCCATGTTACCCTTGCCTCCCGAACCGGAGCCTGCCATCGAGTGGATCGAAACGGGGAACATGTCCAACAGAGACACCTGGCGGCAGCTGGGGCAGGGCGATTTCACCGTGGTGTACGAAGGGAAAGCCAAAATACGCAGGAAAACAATGCATGTTGCCATAAAATGCCCGCTTGAGAATGCTCCCAGCATTATTCAGCAGGTACTATTGCTGCGCTTCTTTTAAAATTGAGATGGTACCATGTAGTATGTGGGGGGGAAGTTGGGGGGAAAGGATTAATTGACTTTGCTATATGGAGGGGGGTTGAGGGGATTAATTGACCTAGTATATGGGGGGGTGGAGGGGCTAATTGATCTTGTATTATATGGGGGTGGATGGGGTAATTGACCTTGTATTATTTGTAGGGAGGGATTAATTGACCTTTTAGTATATGAGGGTGGTTTGGAGGGGACTAATTGTCCTAGTATATGGAGAGGGGGTGGAGGGGGTTAATTAACCTTGTAGTATATGGGGGATAGGGATTAATTGACCTTGTAGTATATTGGGGAGGGGGTGGAGGGAATTAATTGACCTTGTAGTATATGGGAGGTATAGGTGTAGTATATGGGAGGTATAGGTGTAGTATATGGGAGGTATATATATATATATTGTGTAAATGTGGTATCTGTTTGCTTTGTTGAAAACATTACATTCTAGTCAAAGTAAAGCTTACTCAGGTCTATACATTATAATATGTTAGAATACAAAGGGAAACGATAATTCTTCTTCGGGCAGATTTTGAAAAGTATCACAGCGTTTCAGTGTTTCCATGGAGACAAGGTTTGTACCCATTTCCAACAGATCATTGTTTTTCACATGAGATCATTGCAAAGTTTTTCTGTACGTTTTACAAGTCAACCAAGAAAAACCTTTGAATGCCATTTTGATGGAATAGTACAACAAAGACATTGTCAAGAATGTCTGTAAAGAAAGGACTGCTTACAAGTTTTCAACTATTTCCAGGTTCGCAATTAGGAAGATAAATATAGACACAAGGCAGACGAAAAGGACATAGAAAATAGATCATTGGATGGATAGGGTGGCTGCTTGCCAGTACATTGCTTCCTGCAAGTAGTTACTGTTGGATGTGATTAGCTCAGACTACTAGTTTGGTAGCATCAAAAGACTTGAAATAAACTTTCAAGTATTAAACACAACAACACAAGCCAGGCCAATCTAATAACGTAGTTCCTTATGATGAAAACTAAATTGTGGCACCCAAAAGAAATTAAAATGGAATATGGGTTTGCATGTACATCGATTGCCTTCAGTCTACCAGCTGCACAGAATGGTGCCTCCAGTAACATGGTCGTGTTAAGCATGAACAGAGGTTCGCCATCCCAACCCCCCTTCCTCAGGTTTCCCCATCCCAACCCCCCCTTCCCCACTTAACATCATCAAAACTTGACACGAAGACGACTTATGTTGACCCAAACCACCGACGGGCGGACTCTCCCAGATGAACGTCTTTCCTACTAACTTTATGATGTCATTAATAAAACATCTTAAAATGTTTGATTGTCATCTTTGAATATTGCACTCGCACACATTCACAAACACGCACACACACAAAGGAAAGTTACTGTACGATAGTGATAGATTGGACATACAGCAGCTTTGAAATATGAACTGATCATCGTTTTGGCTTCACTTTCGAGGAAAAATGCATCCGGAGGCTTGGTACTACACTTGAGGTTTGGCTTAATACCATTCGTTGCCTATGGCTAAAATCCTGAAATTTCCAAAACCTTGTCACAATAGTTCCACGTCAGAGGTAGACCCTGTCATCTCTTCGTATGGTAATATAACAGCAGATTGTAACAAATTCCACTCAATAGTGCAGGTTCAAATTATCTTTACCAAAAGTACAGAGAACTTTATTTGATTTGATTTGATTGATTGATTGAATTTTTTATTGATTGTTTTATTTTTTTATTGATTGTGTTATTTTTTATTTATTTATTTGTTTATTTTTTATATTTATTTTTTAAAATTTATTTCTTAATTTTTTTATTTCTCTATTTATTATTATTAATTTTTTATCCTTTCACCTCTAAGTGGCTAGATTTTTGGGGTTATTTATTTATTTCTTTATTTTTTGTCGCTCTTTGCCAGAAATTTAGTCAACAGGTTGATTGCATGGCGACATGGAAGTGCCCTTGCATCATCAACTTCCTAGGGATCGGTGCAAATTACACGCTCATTATGGAGTATGCAGCTTTTGGGCCCTTAGACAAGTACCTACGAGAGACCAAGGCCAAGATTAAGCCGTTAGACCAACTTTTTATCGCTGTACAGATTGTGGATGCCTTAGAATATTTGGTGAGTGTGTATTCTAATGTCATGTGCAATACAGCAAACAGCAAAACTTGCTTTGAAATTTGTATGATTCTAGTATGCATATGGTAACGTATGTACACGTAATCCCACCATCATGTATTAAGAATAGCAAATCTTTTGACGTTCACTGAATCTTTTGACTTCGTTCCATCGGACTGATATGTTGGTCTGTCGTGGGTTTGCTGTGGAAGCAGCATAGGGATCAGGTATCTAACATGACACATGACACAGGATCATGTGTCGAACACAAAGCCCTTAATAGCTAATTGTAGCCTAATGTATGTTATGTATGTGTGTATGAATGTATGTATTTTAGATCCTCCTGCAAGCAGGAACTCGCGAAGAAACCTCATTGGCTTATCAAAGCCGCAAGCTGACCGAAGTCAGTCTCTTACATTCATATTTAACGTCCATGATTATGAATTGTCAATTGTCGACGACTCTGTAACTGGATGACATACATTGATCTTGGAGCGACTCGAACCGGGGACCTTATGATTGGAAGGCACCGGCGTTAACCACTGAGCTAACACTCCTAGTTGTGAGCTAACTGAGCTAACACTCCTAGTAATGATAAGTAAGTTGACAAGTTTGATGGTCAAGTGTCATTAGAAGCAATGAAACCTAACATGTGGAAGATCATGGGGTTCAAGCCCTGGCCAGCCAAGTTCAGGTGGGTTCTTTATCCAGGAGAAATCTGTGGCTTCCGTAAATGGTCTTATTTACTCTGCAAAATGCTATGCTGTCAGTATATGTGTAAAACCTTTATCCTCTTCCAGGAATCAAGAAAGATTGTGCACGGCAAGGTGTCTGCCCACAACGTCCTGGTCCTGAAGGGAATACCACGAACGAGGGTCAAACTGGGTGACCCAGTTTTATCTGTCTACTACCATAGTCTAGCCATAACTAACGAAGTCAAACAAAAGAGGTAAGATGTCAGAAAATGTTTCGGTGAAACGTACCGACAGAGAATATTTCTTATCCCAGAAAGACGCAGATGATGTGTAGCAAAACTTTTACGATAGGACCGAGAGTTTGGGCCACCTATTTAATATATTTTTTAATTTTTTTAATTTTTTTTTAAATTTTTTTAAATTTTAAATTTTATCTTTGTTGACGTCGTATTTCTATATCACTTTTCATGAAAACAATGTCTCAATGCATTGTACCAAGGAATAGAGAAGAATTTGTAAGAATTAAAAAAAATGCAAAGTTCCAAACAAAATGAGGTAAAACAAAGACAAATATAGGATAGTTAATGAAACTTAACCAAAAAGAAGCTTATAAACATGGGATAAGACAAATTGAAACAAGATCAGTCTTCAAATTAAAACATTGAAAGTTCAACTTTTGAATGTGAGACTTAAAATGATCAAACGATGGACAAAAGATATAGTGAACAGATCTGAATTTTTTTGTGAAAAAATTCTCATCTTTTTCTCTTTTCGTCGATAGGGTAGCATGGACTGCCCCTGAGTTACAGAAAACAAATGCTGAGCCTACTCTGGAGGGGGACAAGTGGAGCTATGGAATTACCGTCTGGGAAATTATGTCCTATGGAGAGAAACCGTGTGCTAATATGACACCACAAGAGGTGAGGAACATATCTCGCAGGCCTTACATGCTGCATGAATCTGTGGGCCTGTTAACACAAGGTCAAAATTACTGCGTATTATCAGCAAAAAACACTTTTTGGGCCGCTCTCAAATCCTTAGATCGCAAGTCCATTGCCCATAGTTGCTTGACGACAACTCTCTCATATTTGGTTTCCTACAGATCACACAGAGTTACGCGGAAGGTCGTCGCCTCGCTAAACCGCCCGCGTGCTCAGAGCTCTTATACACTGTCATGGAGAGCTGTTGGTTTCAGAATCCTGCAAGTAGGCACAGCTGCAAAAGCATCTTAAGAGATCTTAACAGTCTACTACACAACAGTGAGTATAAACTAGAAGTATTAGTATTCAAGTGAACATAATAAGTTGTAAGGAAGTTAATGAAAAACAAAACAAGAATAGAAACCTGACCAGGAAGTTATCATAAAATTTTGAAAAGAGCAAAGAACTTTTTTGATCAGAACAGTAGGATTCAAAGTCAACCTTATTTTATTATCAATGTCAAATCAACTCTGTCAGCAGATTTGTTTATGTACTTTTCAATTTTTTTGATATATATTTTTTTTTATGTGACGAGGTGAGGAGGAAGGTGAATGAGGAAGGAGTGTTAATTTCTGTAACAAATTCAGCAAACAGAATTCTGTTGCCCTAAGAAACAAACATATGATGTGAAAGAGCATCTTAAAGAGTTTTCAGCAGTCTCCTACACAACAGTGACTATCAACAAGGGATAGCATACTATACATGTTCACCATACATTTTGACTTGATATTATATCGTAAACAAATCACCAAACGATATCTGACCAGGTAGTTGTCCACATGTTTGAGAGAGCAAAGAACTATGATGGGAGAATAGTGAACAGATGCTTGAATTTTGAACAATAAATTCTGAGAGCACCATTATCACACAGGGCCTTGAGCAGCTACAAAAGTATCTTAACCAAATCTCAGCAGTGAATTGTGAACTACAAACTAGCAGTATGTGTTGACTTGATCAATTAAAGAGTGAAGAAGTTTTTAACAGCGACATTTCATTTCATTTCATTTATTTGTTTTTCACAACATGCATTTAAACGTTTACAAATAACAAATAACATGAAGAAGTAGTGAATAATACATGAAGTGAAGGAAGCGGAACAAAAAACCCTTGCGGGCTTGACAGGGTGCTTCGCTCCCTTAAATACAGAGAAAGAGACCAATCAAAGTACAACAAATCAAAATACACAATTTCATACAATAGGACAATAAGACCATAACAAAACAATAACAATAACACCCCCCCCCCCACAGGAAAAAAAACAATCCCATGCATCTGAACACCTGAGTTTGTCCATACAACAAATTGGAGTCTTTCAATCACTTGTCAAGAGTTAGTATTTGTTTAAATAATAATTACTTAAGTTATACCTAAAAGATTTTAAGCTAGGCCTGTCACTTATTGCCTTGGGTAATGAGTTCCAAAGATTTGTGGCATGATAACGAAGGCATGAGAGCGTGTAACCTATTTATCAACCTCATAATGATTCAAAGGAAACTGTCTTTGTTCCTCTCCAATCTGTAAATTGATGAGAGGACGACAAAGGACGGTAGGGGTTAAGTTGAAGAGCAAATCTTTCAAACAGTAAACACTATTTATATAATTTTTTGTTTGTTTTGTTTTTGTTATGTATGTCTGTAGATTATTACGTTACAAGGCTATCATTTTCCATGTCTTTCAATATATTCTGCTACTGACAGTTTATGATCACATGC
>JAIPMN010013859.1:0-10177 GCA_020650975.1 Apostichopus californicus | reverse complement strand
CCACAACTGAGTCTTGTTGGAGGGCAAAGTCTTGCAGTGGTTTTTTTCAATTAGTGTATGAATACCTTTGAATCACCGATGACATCACAAAGCCAATTAGCAATTAGCAGTGACATCATTATGTGGGATGTAGAGTTTTATTGTTTGAATGCCAACATTTATAATTAAATTGGTCCACATTGTTTATTCCTTCTTTCTGTGTCCCTTTGAATGCAACAGAATGAATTTTAGGAGGGAAAATTTACAGCATTGCAATAAAGTTTTCTTCTAGTGTATATGAAAAAGACTAGATTGGAAATTGGCGGGATGTTCTGTGAGATCATTGGTTTTTTTCAACTTAATTACAAAGATGGATTACATTTAAACTTTGTTATCATTTTTAATCCATTGTTGAACTTAAAAAATGCAGATTGCCGAATTTCATAGATTTTTGTCAAATTTCAAAAACAAAAGATTCAAGAATGAAAGATTAAAATTCAAGAATAAAAGATTATAAATCAATCTTCTCTTGATTCAGTCAAAAGACAAACGTAAAAACATGACTTAACTATAACAGGAAGATAATGGTGAACACCCGCACAATGTCCAATCATGAATCAACATTGAAAAAAGAAAAGCTATGAAACTAAACAGGAGATAATATAAAAAATAAAAAAAAATATCTTCTCAAAGATGATATCATACAAAAAAAAAAATTCAATGGAAGGAAATGCTCCCAGAAGGCTTGGAATAATAGAGTTAATAAAATATCATAAACAGCTGAAAGAATGTTAACTGGCAGAGATTAATTTTCTTTAAAAGAAATAAGTAGACAGAACAACTGTCCTACTTGTCAACTTATTGTTTTCTTCCTCTTCTTCTTTTTATTCATTTATTTTATTTTATTTCTTATTTTTTTTTGTATATTTTTTGTGAAAAGCAAGGTACACAGTAAATATTTACATACTTCCTGGTGGTCCCCTCTTGATTTCACCCTTCTTGTGTTTTACTCAGTTGAACTCTCTAGTACCCCATAGTAGAGTCAGTTCTTGGAACTCATTCTGCTCAGAGGGGCAATTGTTAAAAGTTCACACAGAAGGAAATCATGAATTCGAAAGTTGAACTCAAAAGAGATCATCATACATTGTCACAGTGGCCCGCTGTGGGCAAAGGCAGTTCTGTTTGTTTACAGGGTTATACAAGTGTCTCACTGGAACAAACTTCCATGTATTTGTCATTCTGAATCATCACAGATTCTTGGTCAGAGTACATCATAGCCTACCACAGATTCTTGGACAGAGCACACATAGCCTACCACCGGCAGCTGCCCACCGGTGCTTGTTATTGTCTCATGTTCTCATTTCTGAGTGATGGAAAGGAAGATTAAATTTGGTGGAAAGCTTGCACAGTAATATAGAAAAGGAGCAGGAGGAAAAATCAATGCAGTGTGAGATTATTTGGTGGTGGGGGTGGGTGGGGGGTAGAATGGAAGCGGTATAAATGGGGGGAGGGAGAGAGGATGGGAGGGATCTGGTGGGTGGGGAATGAGAGAGAACATCCAAAATATATAGAGGGATTGAGAGCGGTTCCTCTGAGAAATCTTTTTAAGACATTTTAATTGGAAAAGAAAATTTGGTGGAAAAATTATTTATCATAGTGAATCATCATGTTTCTTGGTCCTAGGATGCCATAGTGTACCACAATTTTGTCATGTCACAATTTTGCCATGATGCTCTTAACTTCTGGGTGATTTTGAAACAGGGAATTAAGACTGGTAATTTAAGACTTCTTTAGTTCTCCAAGGCAGAAAATCAACACTGAGGGTACAGCCTGGGTGCAGTGTGTGAGTATTGAGGGGAGGGAAGGGGTGTGGGGGAGGGAGGGGAATGAATGGGAGAACAGCCAAAAGAGACTTCATGGGATTAAGATGCCCTCTGCTTTTAAAATGCAAGTTCATGTTTATTAGTATGTACAGCACACCACACTATGAATATCATTAGGCATCGGAACCACTGAACGTCTCTGTTTTCCAGTTTTTTTTATATAATATTAGGAGGCTGGGAAGTTCACACTGTGGGGGGGGGGGAGGGAGGGGGTAGTCTCCAATGTCAGGCTGATACTCAGGACGGGAAGCAGTGCATTGCTGTAAATATTGGAGACCAGAACAAACACTCTCTCTCTCTCCCACCTTATTCATATCTTTCCTTTAGCTCGTAAACGACCTCCCTCGTACCCCAATCATCCAACTATACAGAGGACCGAGTACAGTGTCACACTGTCGATGATATATTGATTACCAGCTCTTTGGAAAGAAATAATAATAAAAAGTCAGTTCCTTTTATTCTTCCTTTTCCTTGTTTTCCCGCTTCTTTCAGAATAACTACTCACTTGCTTCTGCAATCTCATAAAAGATGAAAAAACAACCTCCTCTGGAAACAAAATTGTCTCTGACGTAGATGCGGAGAGAGAACTCCAGATAACCCGTGTATGATCTAAAGGTTACTGTCTAAACGCTAGTTAAACCAGAGGGTGTAACTTCTGGAGCGAGATGGAAACTAAGCCGCGGAGAAAAGGAAAGTTTCACCGGACGAAACTTTGCAAAATAAAGAAAGAAAAAAAAGTATCTGGAAGATGGAGAAAAGATTTGCAGAGGGAAATATATAAAGGAGGGGGAATTGATCCCCAGACATCAACTTAATAAGAAGCCACATGCAAAAAGTTTGAAGAAATGGAACATGGAAATCACCAGAATTTACTGTGTGAATGCATCAAACGCTCAGCTATCACCACAAGCTGTGACTTTAGGGATTAATCTCGGCGGATTACAGAGATGGTCTCCTGCATCAGGTGTTTGTTGTAGCTTGATCACTGATGAAGCGTGGACTGGAGATGATTCATAAATCTTGTCTGTTGGGAGAGAGAGAGGAAGCTGTCTTGCTTCTGCAGTAGTAATGTTGAAGGGTGGTGGGGATAGGGGAGAGAGAGAGATGGAGGGAGTGAGGGAGGGAGGGGGGGTGTGTTTGTATTTTGACAGTTGATTATAGCTGTAACTGATTATAAAGCTGAAAACATTAAACAGGAACAAATAAGTGCAACTGTTCAAGGTCAGATGGAAGGAAAATTCATTGTGTTAGCAATTAATCATTAGCTCTCAATAAGAGCAAGTTTGCTTGATAGCATACTCATAGTGGGTCCATATTTGTACTTGCAATGTTGAGTAGTTACATGTACTTCTAATGTTGCATAGGTATATGTACTCATAATATTGCATAGTTATATGTACTCGTAATGTTGCATAGGTGTACTCCTAATGTTGCATAGGTATATGTACTCGTCATGTTGCATAGTTATATGTACTCCTAATGTTGCATAGGTGTACTCGTAATGTTGCATAGGTATATGTACTCATAATGTTGCATAGTTATATATACTCGTAATGTTGCATAGGTATATGTACTCGTAATGTTGCATAGTTATATGTACTCATTATGTTGCGTAGTTATATGTACTTGTAATGTTGAATAGGTATATGTAATCGAAATATTGCATAGGTATATATACTCGTAATGTTGCGTAGTTATATGTTCTCGTAATCAGTAGTAGTTTAAAAACTACTGCAAATTCCATACTTGTGCTTTTGGTACCTTGTACGTATACTCATAACAAGGGGAATTCTACTTGTACCCATACTCATGCTGTTGTACCCATACTCATGCTGTTGTACTCATACTCATGCTGTTGTACTCATAATAACAGCAATGGGGAATTCTACTTGTACTGTACTCGAACTCATTTTGTTGTACTCCTACCAAAATTCTGCTTGATAGCATACTTGTTTTGTAAACAGCTTGTAGATTTGGAGTAATTTCTTTATTTTTTATCAAAACAGGTAAATTTTTAAACGAACTGAAAATGGGAGTTCACTATGGTAATCCTTGTGCATTTACTCAGTTTCATCTGACCATCATTTAAAAGCATTGTATATCGTATCAAATCTGATCGGTATTTTACATCATTTTGGGCAAAGAAAACCCACAAGGCCTGTTTTCAACATGATGACAACAAGTCTTGACTTCCATTGTTACAAGATTTAGTCTTTTTGGTGCTAATTGGTGACATGTGGGAGTAATTAATTTTTGAGGGTTGCATATATCCTTGACAATATGTGGGTAGATATAAACTCAAACAGAATTTTTCATCATGAAAATGAAATATTTATAAGAGCAACTCTTCCTCGTTTCCGCTTTCCCTAAATAGGTGGCACAGAATTTATAAGCGAACCCACGATATAATTAATGTCACATGACTTGACCAAGATGTACTGACAGAAATATTAGAAGTTGGAATAAGAAACCACTTTTGCAGCGATTTAACTCTGCAGATTAGACTCTGTGCTTTTTTTTTCAGTATTTTAAAATTGATTTTGAACCCACATGCATTAGCATTAGACCGGATGCTTGATATCAGACATCCCCACTCCACCCCACATGCATTGGCATTAGACCGCATGCATGCCTGGTATCAGACATCCCACTCCACCCCATATGCAATTGGCATTAGAACGCATGCTTGGGATCAGACATCCCTACTCCACCCCCATTGCATTGTCATAAGACCGCATGCTTGGTATCAGACATCCCCACTCCACTGCATTGGCATTAGACCGCATGCTTGGTATCAGACATCCCCACTCTACCCCACTTCATTGGCATTAGACCGCATGCTTGGTATCAGACATCCCCAGTCCACTGCATTGGCATTAGACCGCATGCTTGGTATCAGACATCCCCACTCCACCCCACTTCATTGGCATTAGACCGCATGCTTGGTATCAGACATCCCCAGTCCACTGCATTGGCATTAGACCGCATGCATGGTATCAGACATCCCCACTCCACCCCACTGCATTGGCATTAGACCGCATACATGGTATCAGACATCCCCACTCCACCCTACATGCATTGGCATTAGACCACATGCTTTGTATCAGACATCCCCACTCCACCCCCACTGCATTGGCATTAGACCACATACATGGTATCAGACATCCCACTCCACCCCACTGCATTGGCATTAGACCGCATGCTTGGTATCAGACATCCCCACTCCAACCCACAACCCACATGTAAACCGACTACTAATGCCCACTAAACTACTGTGTCAAACTATGCACCTTACAAACAAAAACGGAAGTTCAAGGTGGGCCACTGATCCCGGGGGCATCAAATCGCGAGGTCTGATCCAGGTATGAATTACACAGCAGGGTTAAACACCATGCTTGTGGTCTAATATGAAAATGGGTCTTAGTAATTGAACATCCAAGAGTTATATTTTCTATTTTTGTTATTCACCAAAGGAACTAAGACAAAGTACAAACAGTCCCACACTCAAATTTTCATAAGAAAGTGTCCCACAGTCTCATCAACTCTGCTAATTACCCATTTATTTCAAATCTAGAAAAAAAGCATTCATTTTTGCATAATTATAACACTGCAATTGTTGTTTAGTTTGGGTGTTTTTTTCTTTTCAACTTTAAATTTAAACATAATGTTCAATGCAATGCTACCCGGTTCTGTTTCCATGATAACATTTTCTGCACAGTTTTTAAACTTCAACACAGACAACCATTCTTTGCAGTGATGTTGCAATACATGCTTAGAAACCTCAGGAAAGTCTTTCTTTGTATTAATGCTATTCACCTAGGCCTTAAATAGTTTTTCAACAGATTTCAGAATTCGAGCATCGATCACGTCGCTCCTTTTACTGCTTCCGTTTAATTTTCCTCGCCGAAACAGCATTCGTGGCAAGTTTGCTCGCATGGTTGGTGATCCAAGAAAGTCAAACGTACGAACAAAAATATACCGACTACTCTGAAGACTCGTCAGTCGGGGAGAGCGAAAAATAATCATCCCGTCGTGGGTGTCCGTGTGAGTTCAGTGGTATGCGATGCTTGGAAGTCGACTATCGTCGAGAGTACTTAAGAGCCTGTTGGGACGAAACGACACACCAGCCGTGAAAGAGAGTAGTCACGTTTCACGAGAGGGCAGGCAAAGTTAATCGGAGCAGTTTCTTTCTTCTTTAATACCTCCTCGTTTTGTAGCTAATCGCCCTCCCCGTTGAAAGGTAAAAACAAATCTATATTTGGACGTTCTTCATATTACAATCAGATTCAGTCAAGCATTGTTGTGTTTGCTGTTTTGCTTTGTTTTCCCTGAAAGTTCATCAGTGCTTTTGTTTACTGAATTGAAAGAAAAAGAAAAAAAAAAGAAGACACTAAAGCGCTCTCTCTCTCTCTCTCTCTGTCCCCGAGATTTGAATTTTTTTTTGAATAACTTTGTGCTTATGTGAGTGAAACGTTCGGTCGTCTGCAAGTGAATTTACTTCAGAGGTTGCTACAGTTTGCCCATGGGAACTGATTAACACTACATAGCTAGCAAAATATGCTAGAAAAGCTGATAAAATGGTCATGTGAATGTTTCTCTACATTCTCTTTCATTACTTGTAGGGTCAAGTCAACTTTTTGACATTTAATTCATATATATTGAAAGGATATTGCATCAGTAACCAAAACAATGGCAACATTTTTTTTATATCCTTGCGGTTAGTCTCGTGCACTATGTGTATAAAAAGGAAGGAAGCAAGCAAGACCATGTTTTTCTTTCTAAACATGAACAAGTTAATTATTAACGAGAAATTTCTACCTTTTTCAATACCTAATATTAGGTAATCCTGGTTTAGTGATATCCTGGATTGCCAAATAGGGAATGGTAACCATAGTAACAGCCATGGCTAGCCAATAAATATTCCTCCCCCCCCCTTGTCTCCCACTGTGGACCATTTATGCTAATGATCCCTTCTTTTCTTCTCTCTCTCTCTGTCTCCACTCTTCGTCTTTTTCTTTCATGTTTACATATCATTGAGACTATTGTGTACATGTATATAGAGATGATGAAACTAATGGAAATGCACATCATCTGTGAAGTGCAATGACTTCATTATCACGGGGGAACTATATTAGGACATACCTATTTACAATTTGCACATCATGTGACCAGCACATAGTGTTCCAGGATCCTAGAACTAATGAACCGAAAAGTCAGCAGGGTTAGTTAAATAAATTGATTGATATTTTTCAGTTAGATCGTATGATCAAAGTAAAAGTGACTTCACTCTCAGAACCTACAAATTTATGCCAAATAAAGTGAAAGCAGAGAAGGTCTTTTTGCATGAGTGTCGATCACATTAGCAATGTCAGTGATTCTGTCTAGTACAGGGAATCCTGTTTCTTTAATCAAGAGTTATGATGAAAATTGTTTTGGGAATTCCCCTCAATTCAAATTGCTATGGAAGTTCAACTTCCCGTTTTTTTTCCCGTTGCCTGAGGTAGAAGGGATCTATGCAATGGTGATGGTGAATGTATAGGTGTGTGTGCGCGTGACACTCGTTTGTAAACGCTCTAACTTTAGAAGGATAACTGGGGTACATTTCATATTTAGTATGTAGGTACCCCTTAGGTAGAACTGGTTTGGGGTTGGTGTTGTCATTGGTCAAAGGTCATTTGAGGTCAGCATGGGTCAAAGTCTGAAAACATTGTTCACACAATATCTCAAGAAGTAGAAGTTGCAGGAACTTTAAACTTGGTGTGTAGCTTGCCGTTGGTGAATAGAAGTTCCGTAGTGTTTTTCATGAATGTCAGAGGTCATCTGAGGTCATCAGCGAAAAAAAGTATGAACATTTTGTTAACATGATATCTCAAGGAAGGTAGCCTGTTCAGTTCTTATATTTGGCATGCGGATTTCCTGTATTTAGTTCGGCAAAAACTATTCTTTGTGGTGGAGGTCAAAGGCTTTTCCTTGGTTTTCTTTGAGGACAATGTTGCACCGGTTGAGTTACAATAGGTTATTGTGTTATTAGGAATGGTATGACGTTAGTTAAGCTGTCAACTTGCGGATATAGAATGGTTTGTACTATGTACATTTTAACTATTGTTCAGTTTGGGGAAGTTGGAACATTTCTTTGTCCTGCTGAAATTTATTATACATGTAGATGTAAGAAGCTATGGTCACCAGGAATTATGATTACTTATTGAAATTTTAATCAATTGACATACTATAGAAATTCCAGCTCTCTCTCCACTGCATCTCATGATACTTATACAAAGGCTAGTAGTTCCATAATGTGTCCAATAATAAATCAGTCAATCAATCAATCAATCAATAAATATATAAGCTATAACACTATAAATATTTAGTGATCATTAGCAGTCTTATGATTGGAGAACAATACAACTTAAATAAAGGTATAGAGAAGTAATTCCTGCCACGTGCACGATATGTCCATCTTTCCTCACTTGCGAAACCTTCTCTTCCACAATTTACAATATTGGTCATTTGATCTAATTCCCATTAGATCATTTGTCATATGATCAAGAATATTTCAATAGATTTTGAAATCATTTTTACCATGGAGTGCTTCCCTAAGTCCTTGTAAGTGTTGTATCAATTTCACAATTTCCCACTGAAAGCAATATCTTCCGTGATCTGTTTCTGTTGCTGTACTGACTATTGCATGTTTGTACTTGTGAGTCATAGTGTGGCTATAGTGACAGAGGCTGGTGCACTGATGACTCATTAATAGTGTAGGTCTAGATATTACCATGGTGATAACAAACTGTAGTTATGAATTATAGTTGCCCACAGCAGCTAGCTGGACAGTTAGGCAGAGAATTTTGCAAACTGTTTAACAAGAAATTTGTAACATTCAATTCTCATAGTTTGGAATGTAAGAAAGTGCCATTAATCAAGTATAAAAGTAAATCAATATTGGAGACATAGTATTTGGGTTTCTTCTATTAGTGTAAAGTGCTTGTGTCTTTCATATTGTCAATTTGAAAATCTAGGCAGACCAGGGGTGAAACTCTTTGCTCCTACAAATTTTGGAATTAATTGGAAATGATAAATCTGGTGGCATAATGGAAAATGTTTGAAAATTTGCTAGCTGACTTTGTGCCTAGACTGTTTGAATTTTATATCCGCATTGAATATTCATAGCTACATCACCCTACATTAAATAAACTATTGAAATGGATTCACATTGAGAAACCATATGACTGAAAACATTGCAGTAAATCTCATAAAATAATTAATACATTTTCATTAATTGCTTCAAATTTCATTTGTCTAAGCCCCGTTCACACTTTCCTTGATCATGTGACGGTGTAGAGCGATCCATAGCGCGCGGGATCAGGCAGCTTCTGTGACATGATGATGCTTGAAACTACATATCTAGAACAGGTCGATATTGGTTACTACGACGATCCGGCACGACCTGGCATGCGATTCAGGAAAGTGTGAAAGGGGCTTAATATAATGACAGTATCATGGGTGCACACACTTAATAGCAAACACTTGACTTCCTAGTACCATGGCCCAAACAGTCACAAGACTTAGATTAAATAAATGTGGGAAGTAATTACCATCTTTCTTTCATTTTTATATCCTTTTTTTCATTTTTCCAATATTTTTTGTTCTCAGTTGCCCACATGCTAAAACTCCTTGAATAGGAAATGTAAATCTAGTAAATGAGGGAAACTCCGACGGAATTCAATAATGATTTAATAGTTTATTACCTAATTCAGCTGGTTGCTACGTGATGACATCCTCATCATACGTGCTGTGTAAAAGTGCAAGATATGGAATAAGTCGTAACTTTGCTTTCCATTTCAAGATATTTACTAGTCGACTCATCCCATTTCAATGAATTATAGAAAATTTTGCAATATTTAATATAGTTTTATTTGGTCAAATCAAATTTTGTCTTTCTTTAGTACATTGATTAGAAAAAAATCCCCCTCCCATCTGATTGCAGCTAAACTGGAAAATGTAAAACTTTATATGAAATTTGTTTAGCTGGAATCTATGATGTCGCCAATTGGCTTGCCATAGATTTTTGATATTTGCAGTTATAAGCAGTGTTTCCATAGGCTTTGAAATAGACATCTATAGTAAATGAGGGAAACTCCAAAGGAATTTAATAATGATTAGTTTATTACCTAATTCAGCCGGTCGCTACGTGATGACATCATCATTATACGTGCTGTGTAAAAGTGCAAGATATGGAATAAGTCGTAACTTTGCTTTCCATTTCAAGATATTTACTAATCGACTCATCCCGTTTCAATGAATTATAGAAAATTTTG
>JAIPMN010013858.1:0-10125 GCA_020650975.1 Apostichopus californicus | reverse complement strand
CCCCCCCCCCCCCCCCCCGTTGTCGAAGATGCAATCAAGAACAGTCCATAAATTTGCCCAGTGTGATACTGTATCGTGCTAATACTGCATGCTGCAATCTTATCATGACAAGATAGATTTTAGCCTCAGGCAAATAACATATTGTATCTGTCAGCGTGAATTTGGTCTCTGATGCATGCACTAATTGTTGAGCTTGAATTTGGTGACCATTTTCACATTGATAAAAAATGCTCCAATATGAGTTTTATTTGATACTTGTATAAATTGACAGTCCAAGTTTGTTGGCAGTATGGATAAGACATTGAAGCAGTCTCGAATGATGTGTTACGATTTATGTATTTACTTCATTTCTCGCTTACCTGTCTCCCCACAAGTGTAGCGATATATGTGTATGCTTTGTATAACATAAGGTATTTGAAGTTCAAGGAGGGGAAGTTTTATAGACAGATAAAAGTTTTATTTTGGTGGGTTGCTTTCTCCCGCCCTGAAGACTTCATTGGGTATCTGACATTGGT
The DNA here is from genome assembly GCA_020650975.1 of Apostichopus californicus. Lineage (NCBI taxonomy): Eukaryota > Metazoa > Echinodermata > Holothuroidea > Aspidochirotida > Stichopodidae > Apostichopus > Apostichopus californicus. The sequence continues at coordinate 9,610 of JAIPMN010013858.1, read as the reverse complement.
TTATTACATTGTGAGCGTTGCAGCACGATCGGTAAGCCGGAAGTTTCGCATGGAAGGTTGAGTGAGACTGGTGTTTAAATGTAAACCGGACAGAAGAAGGCAGATCTTATGGTCATAGTCCAGGCGTTGCAGCTAGAGTACAAACAGCATTAGACAATGAATCAATGATTTCGGGTCTACTAAAGTGTAACATGAACGCCATTGTAAGAAGTTTTGGCTGGGTGATCCCCAATATTCACCTTCATCACCATGGCGACCCTTCAGCTGCAAATTTTGTTTCTTACATGCATGAGGAAGGTGTCTATGGAGGGTATCATGTTCCACTCTGAGAAACTGTTATACAATTAAGGGTGGTAAGTTGCAACATGGTGTTACATTTTATGCAGTGGAAAGTTACAGTCAAGAGTATTCAACTTTTTTCTTCCGAACTTTTTGGCAAACATTTAAACCACTTTGAATACCATGCCATGGAATATATGCCATGGTATTTAAGGCTACATCATGGGGTACATTGTGGTTTCATTTTGTGACCAAAATACCAATATCTTTAGAACAACAGCCCTACAGGTAAGCTTAATTCTCTCACAGGATGTCTTGCAGTTTCATGGCACCTAGATACAAGCTAATTAATACAGTACGTATCACCACGAATTGTTTCTTTGGATTTTTGCTTATTATCTATCTGATATAAAGAATTGTTTGCAATTCTGCAACACTATATATACGTTGCATTAAATGTTCAATAAACAAACACCGTGATACAGGATACTGTATATACAACCACATGTTACAGAAGTGTTAATTACTACGTAAATAATGGAATGATAGTTACATTGTTTACTCTAGCTTGTGTCAACATGGTGAGTTGTGGGAGACTTTCCGTTTTGCAAATCTTCAGGCCAAACAGTCCAATATGGATGGACTGTGTTACACTAGATATTCACCCGGCATCATCCCAGACAGTCTGTCACCTGGTAGGGTTCAAGTGTTACTACTGTGCATACTGTCAACAGAAGATGAAATATCATTCCTGTTTACAGTTGAAAGGTGAATGCTAAGTACCGTAATCCATCATCACACTCATGCAGCTTTAATGCTGCCATGCGAGCAGTTACAGCCAAAATGAGATTTCAAAGCTATCAATTGATGATGGACAAACGAATTGAGCCAGTCGTTTAATTAACAAAGCTTCTTTGTCAATCTGAGCTCTTAAAACCCACCAATTGGATTTTCTGCTCCTGTAACGATAAATTAATTAAGATGCCGGGGAGATTTTTACAAATAGGAAATGACCAGTTGTAGGCTGTATTTAAGTAATGACATTTAGGTAGTGGTTCTATGAATAGACTATTAGTGTAAAGACACACATTACATGGTGCTGTACTGCTGTACACGTACAGAAATCATTGTCAAAAAGGGCAGAATTGAGCTAGGGAATGTTTGAGTCCTTCTTCAAGTGAACGATGTAATGCAGTCAAAAATTTTCAGCATGCATGCTCTTGCAATTGCCTCCTGTTCTTCGTGAAATTCTTGGTTCACAAGTTTAAGGTTTTTCGACTTTATAGTCTGGCAGTTTTAGTCATTATATGTCACTCCAAGGGAAATGAACATTTTTAGTGCTAATAATGTTTCTATGGCTATTCCAGGTTTAAGATATTCATCTACATTGTTGGAATGCTCCTTTTAAAGCTAACTTGATGATGACATTGATGTGTTGGCCTCAGAAAAATTGTTAAATTAAATCCATTGTTTGACAAGTTTGAATTATTACTCAATACATAATCTTTAAACTTAATTATTATGAACAACATAGTACCTGGATTTTACCTTCAGTGCCATACAGAGCTCCCAAGTGACCCCCATTTTGCCGGTTTGACCCTCATTTTAGACACCCAAACCCGCTGATCCACGCAAGCCTCCGAAAACCCACATTTCGATTTTCCTTTACAAATAAAAAAGTTGTCCAAAATTTAACTTCGAATTGGCAAGCATGAAATTGTTTCCAACTCCTCCAGATATCCACGTAATAAGTCTGTCATTTGCTACCGAAATCACTCCTTGTTAGTCGCAACATTGCGATTTTGCGTTCAGTTTGATAATCTGATTACACAAATCCCAGGTTGCTACTAAATGTTGCACTGACCTTTATACAACTGGGTTGTTGTTCTTCACACAGTCATTACAGGCACTGTTTCTACTCTTGCCTGCGAGAAACGTGTATGTTCTTGTGAATGATCGCAACTCCTCATGGTAATTTGCACTAGCTCTCTGTATAGTTTGCTGAACAATTCTGCCACAAAAATACCACCCTTTGAATATTTTCTTAGAAATAGCACCTGTACAGAAATCACCGGTCATATTCCCTCTGTGATTGGCTATGCGCTTTTTTATGGATGTAAAATTATAAAAAAACAGAAAAATTTAGGACAATTGTGGGGGTAAAATACCTCAATAAAAATACCTGATACCCTTAATTATACCCCTCCACTGGGCTGCAGATATACAAATGGACATATCAGTGATATGGTCCAGCATTTTGCTTCTGGAAACTTGGGAGCTATGGTCATAAGACCTTGAAAAATTTGTAACGCATTGTAAACATATACCATTTTAAGATAATGAAAAATGTTTGTTTTCCTATTGAGATTTGTGTTGCTTCTGAAGAACATAATTAAAGGTGTTTGCATGTGTTAGGGTAAGTAGCATAGCCACTTTATTGTTGAGCATGTATGGTTAAAGGACTATTTCTCAAGAATTTGAAGTTGTAAAGAAATACAACCTGGACAGATAGCAATATTTCTAAAGGTCTAGAACATACTGAAATACTCTTACAGTAATCTGTTAAGTATAGATCTGTTGCTACCTGTACAAGTTAATTGGTATATATATTAGTTTTTACAGCCTATCTATTGGCTCAACGATCTGTCTAACTTTAGGCCTATACCCAATTTTATGCATGTCTTGATAGGTCAGCTAGCTTGTATTCCACATAGTGAATCCATTCATCGTGAACTCTGAAATTTTGCAATCCAAAATCCATTTCAATCATGGATAGGTTGATATATTGTACACCTTTTTTTTCTTAACTGCATGCATAATTAATAGTGGTTGTTATTCTCAAGTGTATTTACAATGTCCTTAAGACAGATTGTTAGGACAGTGTACTTACAATATTTAATTCCCTTAGGGGATGAAGCAGGACAGCTTCTCCTTTAATTAAATATGGTAATGTCGCCAGAGATCTACTGTATAAATCAGAGAAGTTGCACTGAATACATGAAGTTTAAATAGTGAATGGTAAGCTTTTTTGTTTCCATATACATACTGAATCCTTCATTACCAGCCTATTACAATCTTCTTGTAGAGGATAATATTATCATTAAACTGATCTACAATAGGAAATCTTATACCAGTCCAGTCAAGCCCAATTAGGCTGCAAACAGTATGGACGTTGTCGTAGATTATACAAACCAAACTTTAGATAATTTTGTGAATTGTAAATAATTAATCATTTTCAATTTAGTGATAATGAGACTGGTTTTTCTTGTCATTTCCTACTTTTTCTGCTCTCATCAATTGTAGATCGAGCATAATTGTTTGGACTTGACCTTCAGTAGAAATTATTTTGATATCAACCAGGGACTATTATATCCAGTACAACACTGCAAAGTACAACCTTCAACTTGCTGTGCAAATGTAAATATATGTATATCTAGCAGATTTGTGTACCTTAAAGAGTGGTATCTGCAGTTTTACAAAATTCTGAATCGCTTCTCAGTCCTCCAGCAAAATCTATAAACAATACATAATTCCATGTCAATTTTGCCCTAACTTTCCAAACAGGGCTGCAATCTGGTAAATATCTTTACTTTTGATAATCATTTTGGTTTATATTAATCTGAGGCACCACATAATATTATGTGCATTATGATTTGCAAACAAACGTTGAAAGTTTTCTTCTATTTTCAAAATAAAGCTACAGCTTTTGCCAATTTTATGCGCAATATTGTCCATTGGACTGTAGGAGTGTATAAGTGCATACGGTATGTTGCTTGTAGTGTTGCATTAGTGTATTGACTGATCTGGTTTCAGCATGATCAAAATATAGTCTGCTGACTGCACTGTAAAGACGTGGACATATCCCCATGGTAACCACGATTTTTAATCTGATGATGTTAGTCTTGCATGTACTCTAATGATATTTCTATGCAACTATGGAATCTCTATATAGTAAGAAAATGGTGAGGTGACTATGTGAGATGAAAGATGGGTAAAGTGAATACATATTCTTTATGTGTGTGGTGTATATTGTATAACAATGTCAATTCCAAGTACTACAAAGGTCATTAATTGGATGATGTTTTGGTCTGAGGTTTCAATATATGCATATATATGATATTCACTAAGGATAAGAGGTATCATAAAGAAATGACTGTTTAGAGTTGTATTGTATGGATGGATAGGCTCCCAGTATAAATGCATCATTTCAACTGAATTCCAGAGACTGCATAGTTTTAAGTCATATTGAATAGAAGAGCAGTGATATTTCTTGAGCATTTAGTCATATTATACTGTATGATATAATAATCTCACCTGTCTCTGTCTATACATATGCACTTTCCGATCTACCTCAACTAAATCATGGAAGATTTAAGAACTGCGCCCCCACTTCTGGGGCAACCCCCATACACTTTCTCATCCGTCAGAAGTTTTTCACTAATTTTAGCCCTTCAAGATGCCATGGAGTTGTAGATATAAAGAAAACAGTTCTGCTTGGCTGATATTTCGGACATTGTTGGTTACTTGCCATAGGCAGGCAATTAACCTATGCAATCAAGTTTGCGTGGGTGTGTGCATGTGCGTGTGCGTGTATGTGTGTATGTGACGCCTTAGCTTGTAAACACGATATCTCACGATAGGTACATCTGCAGTTCTCTGCATGTGGCTCCCCCTTAATTAGTACAAGAACCCTATTGTTTTGGGTGGAGGTCAAAGGTCATTTGGGTCAGCAGAGGGCAAAATGTGAAAATCTCAGATCTCCATAACCTGAATATCAAAGGAGCTTAATATGTATGCATGGTAGGATAGCCTTAGGTAGTGTACAGCTTTTATTCAATTGGTGTAGGTCAGAGTTCATTTTAAGGTCACAAGGGATTAAAAATTTAAGTACTTGGGAAACACGATATCTCCAGATAGCAAACTTCTTTGGCTACCATATTTTGCATGTGTCTTCTCTATGATGAGTACAAGAACCGTATTGTTTTGGTGGAGGTCAAAGGTCATTCAGGGTCATCAAGATATAATGATTATACTGCTCTCCATCTGCAGTATGAACTTCAAACAGGGATATTAGTTTGCAAACTAATCTGGTGCTGCATATGTATGATGTATTTAAATGCAAGTAATTGCTGGGAGGAGTTTCCATCTGGTTGAAGCATGCCAACAGAGTTTTCTTGTGTGCAGAAAACATTTGAAACTACCAGCAAAATTTATCACTTCTGGAAATATGCTCCATTTGAGCTCATATTTTGTGTAATCATTGTACTACTATTACTGCTATTTATAGTAATAATAATAATAAACGATGCTCTGATATGATCAAGAATCCTACCTTGTCAGACTCTGCTCTATGGAATATAAATTATGGTTCCCAGTAGTCGATATGATACTATTCAAGTACCAGTATATCTGCTTCTTGTTTCATCTATGGTCCTTACAGGAAATAAAGGAACCTATACAGTCAGGACGGCTTGTGCGTCTGTGACATTTGCGTGGGTCCGCGATAACTCCACAAAGGAGTAATGGATATTTGTCATAATTGTAGATATGTAGATGTATTATAGTGGGAAGGTGTGCCCTGTCATTTTTGGCACTGACCTTATATTAATGAGGTCATACGTAAAATCTTTAAATTGCAATAACTCTGCAACCGTAAGTTAGATTGCCAAACTTGGTGTACAGTTGTTGGTTTATAGCTGGTACATGTAGGCCATTTAGCCTGTAAAAATTCTGGGCCCATTTTTGTGCTGGGTGCCGAAATTTGTTTCAACCTCCATGCATTTTGGGACACATTGTTTGGGCCTGAATCTGTGGGACCCATTTGGTTGCAAAATTTTATTGTTCCCAATAATTGGGGAGGGACAAATATTGGCCCATTTGGCTCTTGATATTTCAGTATTTACAATACGCATTGTATAGACTTTAATATTCATTTATATATTCGTTTCCTCCATCAACATATGCACTCAGACCACCTACCTAGCATACAAAACTATCCGTTTACTTCACTCCTTTCATACCTGTCTCCATGCTACGTGTGGTCGTCTGTAAATACTCAAACCAGTAAGTTTTGGGGATTCCAAGAGACTTAATTGTGATACTTTCATGGGCCCTTGGATCTATCTTTGGTGAAATTTCCTTAACAATTACCCAGCCGACAAATGTTGTGGATTTGTGAATCTACCGTTCATCACGTTGCCTCGCATCAGCGGACGTTATTGTTTATTTACAATATTTCAAAATTGACATTTTGTCGTACAGTAGAAGGAAACTAATTGCTGTCAAAACAAAGTAATTTGACCATTAATACCTTCAAGAACTAATACTGGCTGTGTTTACATCTCTTCTTGTGTCTTAATGGATTTAAAGTACTTTGTATTGTTTGATCAACCATGCATATACCCATGCACTGGTATCATTTACTAATTAATGGAGTTTGCTTCACCGACCCCGACAGTAGCTTCCACGTTAATACGATCTGTTTCTGCCTTATTTGGTTTATCTTTCAGCTGAAGAATATCGGTTTTGCGTCGTTCTGTGTGGCCTTTGAGAAGCACCGAGTCGACGGTGACTTGCTGATCACGATCACGGAGAAGGAGCTGACCCAGGATGCCCAGATGGAGAGCTCTTTACTGAGGAGAAGGTAAAAGATGCATGAAACACCGCCTCATCATGTTGTTGGTTTTTATACTCTCTGTAAAATTACAAAATCCAACCAGAGACAAACTTTGATATTACTGGCCATAAATTGTGTTCCATCTGTTCATAAATATACACTATGCAAGAGACCTTGGATCGGTGGCAGCCAGGCATGGAGGGGGGAGGGGGGAGGGGGGAGGGGGAAGGAGGTGTCTTGTTTATTTCATCATTTATGCATGACTTTTTACATTTCAGGCCACATATGTATTAGATATGTGTAGGAGGAGAAAACGAATGACAGCTTGATATATCAAGTTTATCATATATTGATACTGATTCAATTGGAAGCCCATCATTCATACAAAATCAAAATGTGAAAACCCTTGTAGACACAGTATATCCAAGAAGCGGAAGCTGTACATTATATAGTGAATTACTCTTCCAATCATACTAGTATATTTACTTGGCTTCTCACTTACCTGTTTCCTCACAACCTAAGCACTCTTGCTCTACCATGCCAAATTTGTGAACTGGTAAACCTTTCTCACACTATGCACTAGTCAAATGTCATTTGAGGTCAACAGAGGTCACAGTCTGAAAATCTTGTAAACTCGATAACTTCAAAGAAACCGTCCTTGGATTAATTCCATTCTTGGTGTGTGGATCCAAGTTTAGTGAGTTACAGGAATGCAATTGTTTGTAATAAAGTTGAAAGTTTATGTGAGGTCACCAGAGGTCAAATTCTGAAAACTTTGCAGAAACCTGATAGCTTCCAAAAGTAAAAAAGCTTGGATGAGCTTCATACATGGCAAGTGAGATTCAACTTAGTGATGTAAAAAGATCCGTGTTGTTTTTCAAAGAGGTGAAAGGTCATTTGAGGTCGCCAAGTAAAGCTTGGATGAAATCCGTACGTGATATGTAGATCCGCCTTACTGAGTACTAGGATTATAATTTTGATGGAGGTTAAGAGTAATTTGAGTTCAATAGAGGTCAAAAGCTTTCCAGACCTCAAAGTGGGGGTGATCTTCATACTAAGTGTGTAGCTTCACCTCAGTGAGATTAGCGATGGTTTGCGTTCCAAGCTCAAAACTCGTTTGTGCAATTGCCCTTTAAGTTTATCATGTGAAACTGGCGACGAATCACTCAAAGCCTACTGGCTTTCTGGTTTTAGATATATTTGAAGTAAATCGTTAGGTGAGAGTAGCTCTGTATATGATTGCATTTAGTGTCTTTTCCTTTTCTATGAGTTAACTTATTTGATCTAAAAAAAAGGTTGAACCGGAGATATCGTTCACTGAATTAACTTTATAAATATTTGAATAACGCCCCTATGGCTGAATGATAATTAAGATCTTAAAAGCAATTGGATTCAAGTGCAATGTCTATACTTTAAAGGTTCTTAACAAACAAAACAAAAAGTGAAAGTGTAACAGACCGCAAAGTAGTTTCCCCTTTTCAATTTTATTTCTTTGCAACATTGATATTATACGTCTAGTTTAATTATAAACAAATTCTTTTGTTTGGTCATGGTTACCACAAGCCAGCTGCTGTAAAGTTGATAACACGATTATAACTTAGATCAAATCATGCCTAATTGTGTCCTAAATAGTCAATTTAGATAAATTGCGAATGTTTCAAACTTGAACGTTAGTTGTTTGACTAACATTACTAGTTATTTTAAAGTGATCAGAATGCCAGGGTTTTAAAGACGAACCAGCCCATATGTGTGCTTGCAGTAACCCTGTATGTAGCGATGACTGGGCGTTGCTGTATATCTTTATAAACTGAAATAACTGAGGATGTATGAAAACTGAAAGTATGATTTAATGGGTATAGTTTCTATGCTACAGTAGGCTACTAATATTGAACTTAAATATATTTCCAGGATCTAGGTCATAAAGCAGACTTTATGATAACATGACAAAGCAGCACTTTGAGTGGTAACCATTGCATGCTTGCGAAACCACTCCTGTGTGAATGACCAACTACCGTTACCAGGCCAGCACGTTGTTAAAATAAGTGTCGAATGCAGTTTCATTGATAATTGTCATGTATATACATCTCTCCTCATCTGTCCTCACACAATCATAGCACACTTACTAAATTGAATTGTTTGAAGTTCAATCATTGCATACATATATACTTTTATAAGGGGTTACTGTACATACTTGAAGGGTTTTCATAAATAAATACATAAATAAATACTTTACATCGGTTAACATACATGGATTCTTTATAAGGGTTACTTTGTAAGGGTTTACATACATACATACATACTTTGTAAAGGTTTACATACATACTTTATTTGGTTTACATACATACTTACTTTGTAAGGGTTTACATACATACATACTTTTATAAGGGTTTACAAAACATACATACTTAATGAGGGTTTACATACATACATACTTTGTAAGGGTTTAAATACATACTTCATAAGGGTTTACAAACATGCATACTTTCATCGGTTTACATACTATTACATACAGTACTTTATGAGGGTTTACATAAATATACATACATGTATATACATACAAACACCCATACATACATACCTACTTTAATACTTAGATACCTACTTTAATACATGGGCAAATACACAGTAAACCAACACGAAATGATAACATAGAGGTTTTCCACCCCTAAAATTGATATTTCCAATGTTCTGTAATGTTCAATATTACTCATTTGA
>JAIPMN010013856.1:0-10241 GCA_020650975.1 Apostichopus californicus | reverse complement strand
CCCTTCCGATATCCACCCCCCCCCCCCTGCCCCTCACACGCCCACGGCTTGCATCACCTCACCAGAGCCCGTAACAACTTCCTTAGATATATACCATACATACATAGGAATGAGCGGGTATATAATTTGTCAATAAACTTTCGCGCGACTTACACAACAAAAAACATCCAGTTTGAAAACGTTTTGTAAAACTGCCCTGGAAATTAAGCATACTCTGGTTAAATAATTGGGCCTGTTTAAAACTTTTCTGAAAGAAAATTTATAAAACACTCGGCCATGAAAACAAATTCTTTTACTTACAAAGGAGAAGCAGAAAGAGATTGGAAAACAACCTCTCGAGGCACTACAAGACAGATATTTTGACGAACGGAAATAAAAAAAAAACGAGCTATTAACTGTTAGATGAAAAAGTAAATCTTCTTTTTATTTGATAAACTTACTGCTCACAAAGGAGTCTCGAATGAATCGAAGTTTGTTGAGAGGTTGGTAAGAGGGGATGATTCAATTGGATTGATGTAGCCCCCATGCAAGGGAGGAGGCTTATTATGCTATTTATAAATCGTCGGTGTCCAAAGATAAAGAAAACTTTCTGCTCACGGGGCCTCTACTTACAGTTAATCATCAAATTGGTTAAAAAATTAAGCCTACTAAAAATTCTACGATCTTCGGAAATAACTTTCCTGGAGATTTGGCCCTGATTATTTCCCAGACAGTAAGGTCTTTGTATGGTGATAGGGGTAGCCTAGGGGAAAGGTACGTGAAGCACGAATATCTCGGTGATGGTAAGGTGTATGTATGGTGTTGGGATGGGGAGGGGTGTGTGAAGCTCGAATGTCTCGGTGATGTGAGGGTGTATGTAGGGTGATGGGATGGGGAAAGCTGTGTGAAGCTCGAATGTCTCTGTGATGATAAGGTCACAAGGTGTATGAAGGGTGGTGGGATGGGGAAAGGTGTGTGAAGCTCGAATGTCTTGGTGATGGTAAGGTGTATGTGGTTGGGGAGGGGTGGGGGAGGGGTGTGAAGCTCGAATGCCTCTGTGATGGTTGGGGGAGGGGCGTGTGAAGCTCGAATGTTTCGGTGACGGTAAAATACTTTGAGGCAGTAAGCTGCTGAAATGAAATTGTCATGTATAAGTGACCGTTACTTAATTTTCTAGCAGATTTCTCATCCAAGGATCACAACTCGCCAACAAAGAAAGCGCATTAAATAGCAAAAGGGGAGATTTATCGATGAAATACACCAAACCCCCCTCACCCCCCCCCCCATAATGATATGACCAAATGTGATATAACAATATAAATTAGTACTAGCAATCATGAACTCGGTTATGATACTTATTAGAAAAACAAAAATAGTAGTGTATTAATGGCATGAAATTGAATCTTGAGAACATGACTTCCGTTCGGATATACATACTTCAAGTAATAATTGATTTTAGGCCAATAACTGTGAAGTTTGGACTTTGTTGTTATCGTCAAGACGCCTTGAATAATTGATCCCGTGTGCATTGTAACCATGGAAACCAATTAAAGCAGCAGAGGTGTGTAAGCTGCCAATTACTGACAATTTAAACATATATTGGGAATAGCTGTCAAGTTAAATACCGGTATGAATTGAAAGAAACGTATCCAGTACTTAGATCGAAAATGAGGGAAAATAATATGTTTTCTTCATTTATTGAAATGAAACTTGAATCAAGCTAATATAGGCGACAATAATATAGGATAATATTAGGAATCCACCTCTTAGACAGCCGATCTAAAGAGGGTCATTTTCGAGATAATTTTTATCCTTGAAAGCAAGACATACCGTTGTCAAAGCTTTCCTATATTTTGTTCCGTTTATTTGTCTTTGGTTTTAGAAAGTCTTCGATACAAGATCCAACAAAAGGCAGCACACCAGGAAGCCTTTCTTCTCGATTTTTTAGTTCTATATAAAGACGGAAAACTTTCCGATTTTACAATAATTTAACATCAATTTAGTAGAACATCTACGAGAAAGTTTTATTATTGGTTCGAATCATTTTTAAGAATTGATAGAGATAATATTATTTTCCAGAAAGCTGGTTAAAACACGGATATTTTCTTCTAACGCGAAGTATTGCTTTAATTTTGTAACCAACATGTCTATCTTAGAGAGAGCCATAATGCATCCCTTGGAATGGATTCTCAATATGGTTGCAGCCCTTGGCATTTAACCTAATTGATTATCCGACGCCAAGGGGATCATGTTGAGCTGTTTAATTGTTATGTGGAAATTTATGTTGAAATAACAATGTTATATCTGTGGCAGCCTCGTTGCTTTCCCAATCGCTAAACCACGTAATAAAGTTCGAAGATAAAGTTTGATGTTCTGAAAGATGGGTGGTTTGATTCTAAAACGAGAGTTTCACCACAGACTAAAGTCTCCAGCCACTAATGTGACAAAAACCTTCACCGACCTATATTATTCAGGGTAATACTTCAATCTATAAATAATTTGCTACTGTTTACATTACAAACATTAGGAACATAAATCTTGACTAAAATGACTAGACAAAAATTGCAATCTTTTTCAATTTTATTATCTATAATCATCGAGTCACTTGTTTGCAAGGTTATAAATATCAAATAGGCTTCAAATCGTCAAGGGAAGGACCATGTGTTTGATATTGGGAAGCAAGCGCGGATGCGGGAAGGGGGAGGGGGGACGGTGATTTGGATATGGGGTGAACCCATTTTCATCCTCTCTTACTTACTCTAAGAAATACATTTCCCTGACATGAAAATGAGTAATAATAATTTTAGATATATTGTTCACCGCCCAATTTGGTCAATACTTTACAAACTTGTTTCAACGTCGCCGTTCGTGTATACACATAAATCTTGATAAAGCGTAATTTGATATTATTGACAAGTCAATCAACAATTTTACTAAAAATTGTTTCACTTACAGTAGAATAAACTCTAGGTACAATTTGATGGTTGTGCGGAAAGTTAAACATTTTATCTCTCGACCTTATAGAACTTATCGGTGTTTTCTTTATTGGTGTAAAATTCAACTAAGCACTCTTGTGTATCCAATGAATAGTTGCATTATAAAGAAGCGCTTAATAGTTGATATCGCTATAAACGTCAAAGTGTATATGTTAGGCCTTTATATATTTCTCTCCAAATGACTGACCGTTCAACTTGTGTGGGTTTATGATTTTATGGAATTGGTCTATAAAAAATACAACTGGAATGGTCTTTATGAAGCTTTAGTGGCTCATAAATTCCAGGTTATTTCCGCTATAAAGTGAAAATAAAGGAAAAAGTGCATTTCTATTTGCCACAATTATATTTTAGTTCGAGATATGATGGCCGATGGATCGACTCTGCAGAAATTTCTATTATCCAATTAAAAACTACGTGACAAGGTTTTCCCAAAGTTGAACTATTATAGGCCTATATAGTAAACTTTTCGAATCATCATTTTAAGGCAAAATTTCAAATGATTTCTGCTGTTTCTGATTTATAGGTGCAAATTCAGTTTTAACTTTATTGAGCTTACGAATATCCTATCCAGCAAGATTATGCCTTTATGTCTTGGTACTTCAACAGGGGATAGATGGATGGGAGGGTGTGTGTGGGGGTGGGGGGTTGCATCGAGAGGTATACTTATAGGAAATAACGGAGCATGACAAGACTATAGTAATTGTTTAAACAGAAACAATTAAACTTGTATTCTTTAGTCGCATATGTCGCATATCAACAATAGAAAATCTAATGCAGACATATATTTGTCTTCGACTTATATATAAACACTTACTGAATTGTGAAAGTATTATTTGATACCGCGGTCTTCTTAAAGGCAATGTGATAGGGAGGTGGTATCTTATGGGTAACCCTAGCTACAGAAGAGAGGAATAACGTGTATTCGTAACAGCGTCCATATTCATTCACTCTCATCCCTGATGGGAGAGGGTGGTGGGATGGGTTGGATTGACTCAAGGTGGTAGAGGGGGTCGGTGTGATAGAGTGTAGAGGGATGGGTCGGTGTGATTCAGTGTAGAGGGAAGGGTCGATATGATTGAGAGTAGAGGGGTGGGTCGGGATGATTGATTGTAGAGGGATGGGTCGGTATGATTGATTGTATAGAGGGATGGGTCGGTATGATTGAGTGTAGAGGGATGGGTCGGGATGATTGAGAGTAGTGGGATGGGTCGGTAAGAATGGGCGTAGAGGGATGGGTTGGTATGATTGATTGTAGAGGAATGGGTCAGTATGCTTGATTGTAGAGGGATATGATTGAGTGTAGGGGAATGGGTCAGTATGATTGATTGTAGAGGGATGAGTCGGTAAGAATGGGTGTAGAGGGATGAGTCGGTATGATTGAGTGTAGAGGTATGGGTCGATGTGACTGACGGTAGAGGGGTGGGTCGATATGATTGGGTGTAGAGGGAAGGGTCGATATGATTGAGAGTAGAGGGATGGGTCGGTAAGATTGAGTGCAGAGGGATGGGTCGGAATGATTGAGTGTAGAGGGATGGGTCGGTGTGATTGAGTGTAGAGGGATGGGTCGGTATGTTTGAGTGTAGAGGGGTGGGTTGGTATGATTAATGGGTAGAGGGGTGGGTCGGTAAGAATGGATGTAGAGGGATGGGTCGGTAGGGATGTAGTGGGATGGGTCGGTAAGATTGAGTGTAGAGGTGTGGGTCGGTGTGATTGAGTGTAGAGGGATGGGTCGGTATGATTGGGTTTAGAGGGATGGGTCGGGATGATTGAGTGTATAGCGGGATGGGTCGGTAAGAATGGGTGTAGAGGGATGGGTCGGTATGATTGAGGGTAATGGGTTGGGTCAGTACATGACTGACGGTGGTTTGAGGGGTACACTGAGCAATAAATACATTACTGAACCTATAACATTGTAAGTCCATTGACCTATTCATGTTATGACTCATAATTGTTCAGGATACAGACTTGTTCTCAGACAATGTTTGTCGAGACAACATGAGAGAAACATTCAAAGTGAGGTCAACATCCCCTTTCAACCAGAAACTCTTCAATGTTTATACTTGAGATATCCTATAGATATTAATTGTTTGTATTGCACTAAGCAACAAAATACGTGACAGGTTTTGTTTAGAATTGACACGGTTATGTGACAAGGTTGGAGGCGTCAACTACTGCCCCGCCCAAGGGCATTAAACATGATACCGTCTTTATCACATTTTAGAGGATGTGAAAATGTTTGCTATCTAAAAAGAGAGAGAGAACAAAATGGTAATAATCCTTTCTCGGGGAACTGATTACAGCAGATCTGTCGCCATGTTTTAAAGGGTATTCTTATAATTTACGACACATGTTGTGTGTGTTGGTGCAGTGTACAATGAAGTGGCCTCATCAAACTATACGTGCACGAAACCAGTTTTCGAAAGTCTCAAAAGGTAACATGCTCGAACATGGTGAAGAAACTGACTTCGTAAAAGATTCAAACCATGCGCGCAGGTTGGTCAGAATAGCAACTATTATACAGCAACTTGCTTCTTTTTTTTTAATGAAAAATGGTAAAGCAAAAAAAAAAACCAGAAAACTATTTACTGCAGATTGTTTACCTTTGAGTCATGTGTGACAGCTTTCTGAAATTATTGATATTCAGATATTTCATCGAAGGCAAATTATTTTTTTCTTACCTGTGTTTTCTCTCAGCCTGCAAAATATACAATCGAAAACAGGATTTCAAGTTGAAATGAAACTTGTGTATGGTCTATATATAAGCTTGAAGTTTTGTTAAGTGCGAAGGTATTTCAGGTAGTTACTTCTGAGATTTGTGTTATCCAAACAACATGAGAGTGTCCAACAAGTACCTTTTAGGACACATAGTAGTTTCATTTCAATGTATTTGACTCCTTTAACATTTACACACAATGAACGGTAACCATTTCCAATGCGATTACCGCGATTTTGTTCTAATGTTTTCTTTTTTTAACTGAAGCGGTTCAAGTCGCTTTGATCTTTAATTATAATTATGACTTGAAAGGAAGCCGAAGAAAGCTTAACACCAAAGCCTTAAATAGTTCTCAAGTTTTCAAATCTAGTTCAAGTTATCGTTGTAATGTTGTGATATTGCAGCTACTGTAGCAAGTTCAAGAAAGCCCGGAATAACCGACCAATTCTTTTTTTTCTCTCCCTCGATCCGTTCGGCAAGTGTCTTCTGCATTACATATCACCGATGTAGATTAATGGTACATCTTACCAATGTGTTAGGCGCGTGCATATAGTATGGACTATAAAATCTAATAAAAAATATCACAGTAATTTATCTATATATACAAAATGGGACATCGGATTTGTATCTTGACGCATACACAAGACGTGTTTCGCGGAAATAGTCCCTACAAGACACTTCACTTTCCAACTTAAACCTGGGCGGGATAAAATATGACCAGGGAGCTTGTTACCGAGCTCCCGATTTGACTAGATTTTCGTTATAATCAAATATAAAAGATATATACAGAATGTTTATATAAATATCAGAATTGAGTACCTCGTAGATGGGAGCCGAGGGTAGCCTTTTCATCAGGGACATAGTATAACAATCAGTCAACATTCCCCATCAGAGAATGAAAGTCTCCATGTTTTCACAATGCTTTTATTCTCACCCTATGGTCAGATTATATTTTGTGTAAAACCCACATGCATAAAGGCAATTTTCCTTCTTTATTGAATTGAAGGGGTGGGGTGGGGGAGGGGGAGGTGATGGGACTGATATTTGGGGGGGGGAAGGGACAAGAGTTCCTTTACCACGATAAATGTCGTATTATTATATTATGTGTCCCGGCTACTTCCACTTTCTCCCATGTAATGGTATCGCCAGTCTAAAGGTGAAACACCACACAAAATCATGCCGAACCGAAAGAGTTGTAGCCTCTTTAAAGGAGAGCACCGTTTCCACTCGGATGTTTGCTTTTAGACACTTTACACTTAACTTCATTGTACAAGTCAAAGGTCGTAAATGTTTATCAGCTCTAAAACACGAAAAGCGAAAAGATCCGATTTAGGATGATCACTTAGGATGATTGAACTTCCCATCGATCGTATTTGGTGTTTCATCGTGTTTGCTAAAGTCGAGGTTCGTGCAAGATGGATATGATTTGATTATAAACTGCTTTATGAATCATTTCCAAAACAAAACAAAACGTCATTCTGAATACGTATTAATGTTGATATAATGTATTTAAATACTAGACTAATAACAAAAGGGTTAGCCGGAGTATAAGGGGTGAGTTGCTATACCTTTGGGCATTGTTACAGTTCACTTGTTACAATTGTCCAACAACCTCCCTCGACCTCCCACAACTCAACCTCCCACAACCACTCAACCTCCCGCAACCACCCAACCTCCCACAACCACTCAACCTCCCACAACCACCCAACCTCTCTCAACCTCCCGCAACCGCTCAACCATTAAGCCTCCCACAATCACTCAACCTCCCACAACCAATCAACCTCCCACAACCACTCAATCTCCCACAATCACTCAACCTCCCACAACCAATCAACCTCCCACAACCGCTCAATCTCCCACAACCACTCAATCTCCCAAAACCACTCAATCTCCCACAACCTCCTATAACAACTCAACATCCCATTGACAAAATCAATAGTTAGCATATTATTGATTACAACTCATCAGTGCTATGCCCACATATATGCTAGAACGTATATAGCAAATGGTCACTTATATTCAATCGTCATCATACATTTTACTATGACCATTTAATGTGAACTTAATCTTTGTTCATGCAGTCTTTAGGTTGTCTGGAGTCAAAGCCACTAAAAGGGTACTTTTAGCAAGTGTAAATCACTCAGCTATCGTGGAGATGTGTACTATATACGTCGAATGGCTCCATAAATAATCGAGTTGCTGCTGTTTATAATTTGTTTATATAAGTTACATGAACCCATCAAAGTGTGATCCGCCTCCAGGGTAATATGAATCATTTAAAAGAAGTTATGTTATGTTCATGTATTTTACATGTTATGATTGTCACATAATGTGTATGAATGCTATCGACTAATGGGACGTTTCGATTGCTTTCTTAACTCTTTTCTTTTATACATCTTTGATAGTTTATTTTTTATTCCTTTAAGGCTTGGCGACAATTCAGCTAATACCCACCTACCGACCCCACTCTAATTCTTTTCAAAGTAGTTTCGTTATTTCATAACATTGTGCATGAGAGCTAATGAGGGCAATTAACACTACTGCACGTAATAGGAAATGAAGTTCTTAGAGGCTCAACAGGCAGGATAAAAAAGATAGTTTTTGTGGATAAGGGCAAAGATAATACTACACAGTGAGTAGTTATTGGATTGTATATTCAATTTCAGTAGAAATTTAAGTTGGTAGCCTGCAGATATATAGCAGTGAAGCAATTGGGCTTCATAATTTATAAATCAGTCGAGAGTGCCCGTAAAATTCCTAGTGTGTCTGTCTGTCTGTTACAATTTCCTCACGCTGAGAATTTGTTGCCTTAATCCCCAGCCTCCCCCCCCCCCCCGCTCTCTCTCTCTCTCTCTCTGACCCTCTAAAATGTCAAGATGGGGTTATAGGCAATAACATGAAATAAACATACATCGCGTCATTGAACATATTTCTTGCTTTGATCATTCAGCAAAACAAACTTATAAACGCCTGTTATATCAACGGTACAAATGTCAGACGGATCTTAACCTGCTCTGGGACCCTAAGACACAATGTGCTTGGCCCGGTCCCTTGCAGTGTGCTGGCACATGCCCGTAAACAGACAATTGATGTGGGATAAGGTCTTACCAGAGAAATGCTTTACTCTGACACAGAGCAGCATTTCACCGGTCTTACCCTTGAAGTGTATTCGGAGGTCCCTTTATCTTGGTGCCCCTTGGGTGCCCTTTTGGTGCCCTTAGACACTTGCCTCATCTTCATATTGGATGACAGCAATATCTGCAAGGTGTACATAACTTCTGTGTTGATCCTTTTTTTTTTGTTATAAAGAAACATCGTCTAACCATGGAGCTATAAATAGTTTATAGCTCCATGGTCTAACATTCTTACCTTGTTGTCAGAGCGGGTTTGAGCAGGAAAATGCTATCATTTGCCTAACGAGCTACAAATTGTGATATTTCATACAGCAAGAATATCTCTTATACCAGTTTGGTTGTGGGAGTTAACATGTAATTGAACGCACATTGTGTGATGTAGCATTATCGTTACAAAAGTACTTAAAAGCATCACCGCAGGGCAGGTTTAAAAGGAGAACTTTGGTGGAGGTAAAAGGGAGGGGATGGGGTGGGGCGGGGAGAGGGTTGGAGAGACGTTGCGGCATAGTTGAAAGCACGGTGCAAGAGTGGAGGTGGTGTGGTGAGGTTGAGGTTGAGGTACAAGGTGAAATGTGTTTTAACATCTAACAAAGTGAGTACGTCGTGTTTAGTAACGGGCCAATGGGAAGTTGGGAACGATCAGTTTCGTTAATGAAGAAATATTGAAAAAATTAGGAAACTGTCATCAAAACTGGTCTCTCTCTCTCTCTCTTTGCCAAATAGAGTTCAGAATTAGTCTTTATCAGCGAGTATATATTGCTTTAATTCTTGATTCAGAAAATATATCTCCTTGTTTGTATGGCTAAGCACCTCACTTAATCTATTTTTGTTATTTGTGAAACTGCTACTTGTAAAGGGTTTTACTTGCAATTTTGAGTTCATTCGAATTTAAAATAACAAACAGTTAAGTTTACCAGATTGAATTTCAATCGCGAAAGTATCCGACATATTTTCGTGACATTTGGAATAACGTAATATCATTGCTAGACAAGATAAGAAAAAGAAAAGATTTGAAGTGAAAAGATGATAAGAAAAGTGATATTTTTTTTCAAGTTATTTTGCATTAGTCGTCATTTTTGTTATTACTTTGAAATTCCAATGCAAACTTTAGATGGTATAAACAGGGAGCTGCTACTCTAACGTTAGAGTAGCAGCTCCCTGGTATAGGTTACGAAATAAATTTGACAATGTAACCAGGGAGCTGCTACTCTAGAGTAGCAGCTCCCTGATGTAACCCACAAATTATTAACCACAAATTATTTCGTGCACGTTCACGTGTGTCTCTGTGTGGCTGTACATAATGGCAGTTCAATCACAGAACTAAATTCGTACAATATGAAAAACATATTTTAACATTTGCACTTTTTTGAACATTTCTAACACTTTTCATAATTTTGATTGTCATGCATAGCAAAGATA
>JAIPMN010013853.1:0-38184 GCA_020650975.1 Apostichopus californicus | reverse complement strand
GTTTTGATGGGATATTAAACCAATCTAGTTCACAATTTCAGAGATAATACCCAAAGTTAATATGTAACCCCATAGCTGTTTCTAATTGTGTTTCAATTCCCCCCCCCCCTTTTTCACAAGTCTTTAATACAAAATAGCCAACATGTGTAGACTTGATGTTGTTCAATTTTTTTTCTATTTTATTGAAGCTGCTTAATAGCTTTGATAACAGTACTTATCTATAGCCCTTAATAATATGTTCTTTGTTTTCTACTGTAATCTATGTTATTTTACTTCTGTTCAAACAAAAAGGACATAATTTTAGAATTGTAATGAAATCTCTAAAATATAATATTTCTGAGAATAGCTCTCAAAAATAAATTTTTCTTGAGTTATCATCTCCAAACTATTTTTTAAGATATCTTGGAGGATCAATCAAGACAACTTAAGTTCTTATTGAGGATTGAAAATGACTGAAATGATATAAAATATAGAGTAGCATTGGCATATTATTTTTTTTTTCAATTTAATAAACAGCCTCAATTTGTGTGCAAGATTCATCTTTGGAGAGTACAGTTATGGGTGTGTGTTTTCAATATTTTCCCCTTAATTGTCTTTGAAGGAGAATTCCCTTCATAAGATTGTATAGCTATGATAAGCTGTCACTGATATAAATTTACTTTTCTCATTACGATTCTTAGCTAATGAATCGGTACTAGCTGGTTCGTCAGGCGATTATTCTTTCGGTCATAATTATGACTCGTGTGGATGTTTCAAGGTAGCTGGGGAGGTCACCGGCGATGATCACCAGCTGTCTTACCAAGAGATGGATGTTTGTGTGATGGATCAGATTATGTCCGTAGACATCAACGTCCAAGATGAAAATGGAAGAATTATGGGTGAGTGTCGATTAACAGTTTTTTTGAAAATGTCACAGAAGTTATAGAGGTCGTGCACATTGATCGTTCACCAAATTTTAACATTAACTATAAAGGCATTGAAGACTCGCCCCAAACAGCGTGCCGCCATCTTTAAAAAGTTAACTTTCCGTTGCTTGCAAGTGAAGTTTTTCTCTTGTCGCTACAAAATGCAGAAAGTAATGAAACGTGATACCTTGTTATCTTTAGCTGGACCTGAGATGTCTATCGCTGTATCGTTTGTACACTGTGCTGTGGGTATTGACCGCAGCTGTTTGTACTGACTGTACACTAGTGTCTAATAACCGATGGTAGCAAGCTGTGTGTGCATTTTCTGGGAACGATGGTGGTGTCTAACACTTCTGTTACACCTCATTTGAAACTAGGTCAGATTACCGGCATAAGACGTTTCTTTTTGCGCGAGTCTTCACACCCTTTAATCTGCTGCATGTTTTAAAACTTCTCCCCCAATAGGCTCCAATCATGTGCATTTGTGGGGCCAAATGAAAATAAAACTATGCTGAATGTAAATTTGTCAGATTGCTTTATTTTCAAGGGAAACGAATCCCTTTCTGACTCCAACCCCAACTTTTCCCATCCTCCTCCCTCTGCCCACAGAAACTCATGACAGCTTTGTGAATTATGTCTTGATATCTATCTACTTTCAGAATCAGGTTCATCTGTTGGTCATAATATCTCGGTGGTGCTGTCAGCTTCCGTCACACCAAGCGATACCACATGTCACACATTCTCGTGGGATCTCTTGGGACCGGACAACACCAAACGGTCCAGTAATGCAGAACTTCTGTCCTACCATCTCAGTCAGTGTGGAACCTACACCCTAACTGTTTCAGTCGAAAATGACATTTCAGTCAAAAGGAAGAATTTCTCAATCTATGTCACGTCAGAGATGACCATGGTCTGTGATTCTTGGTCAACAGTCGGAGTCCCTGTGACATGCACTTTGGAAACGGAGGGATGTAAATTTGACCTTCGGCCGGAAGTGGAATTTGGTGACGGTTCAACGGGTGTATTTGTCACCATGGAAGGTTACAGTAAGAAAGATGCCCACTATACCTATGAGAACATAGGGAAGTACAACATAACAGTGAGGATTGGTAATGATGTTCAGGCTACAAGAATGGTAAGTTGACTGAACTTTGTTATCTATAACATAGCCTCCCGTTACCACTTTGTTTCACTACTCCATTTAATCTCGTTGCATATAGCCAGCTTTAAAGATTATGAACAACCTTTACATTAAATAAATTAATGAGTTGATCAATAAATATTACAAATAAACAATTTTACAAAGTTTAAATGGATATATGAATCATAACTTTACAGGAAGTAAAGTTGACATATGATAATATTATCAGTGGATGCCTAAGATATGCAAAAAAGGAAAATAATTGCAAGAGAGCATGTGAGTAACGCACGCTAGACCGTTGATTAACCCCGTTCATTCATACACTACCATTTGTGTAGGGGAAAAATCATAAAACAAAACATTTTTGGTTACATATAACCAAAGATTTATTAAAGCGATGCCCCGTAATTTTACCGTGCGTTACTCACAGGATTAACCACGGTCAGCTGACCTGAATGGACCAATAGGATTTAGGAATCTTTACTAAGTATGAATGAACATGTATTCAATGTATGCTTTATTTCCACTTTAGGTTACAATCACTGCAGGCAGTTCTTGCTTGCTAACTTCAGCATCCATTAGAGATATTTCTTTTGATGCATCGTCACCGTCCATTATAGCTTCAAGAAATATAATGGTGCATCTTGGGTCCACCATTGAGATGGCGTGTTCCCTAGAGGTGTTGCTAGTTGTCCAATGGGAGTTGCATGTTATCTCAGCCGGGTCAGTTGATGAAGAGGTTCACATTTTACCTGCATCTGTGTTAGTGAACCAGACAGACCTAATAATACCTCCCATGACACTCAAAGTCGGTAACTACAGAGTTCTTCTGCGAGTTAGTTTGCAGGAGGAGGATGGAGATGCTATTAGAGGAGAGGATGCAGAGGGCTGGATGGTGGTGGAGAGAAGTGACCTGGTAGCACATATCAATGGAGGATCACAAAGAACTGTGGGTATGTTAAGTATTATAACTGTTATCTCAGTGATAAACATAAAACCTTCGGGGACCACAGTGGAAATCATTCTGCTGGACAGACTGTTCTGTGGTATCCCTACACCAAGTGTCTTATTTTGTCTTTGAATTTTGGTGGGAAATAAATGAAATGAAATCAACTCTTGCCTTTCATTGTTGTGTAAACCTTAATAATGAAGACTTAAGATAGAAAAATTTAGGTTTCTTAAAATGTAATGGTGAAGAACAATGCCTGTGCCAGCAGTTTGTTGAGCACTTTTAGACCTTGACATTAGTAATAAAAGATACAAAATACATGAGTCAGTTGTACATGTCCATCTTATAAATTAGACATTGAGCTGACATGTAGGAGAATGTCTATATACAAGGGATGTGTGGGACAGGGTTGTCTATACTCAATTTTCTAATTCATATTAAATTAAACTCAAGTGGTATTAATGTGGCAGGATTTAGAAATTGCATTGTGATTTGACTGGGGAACAAGCAAGGTGGGAATGGTGGCAATACATGGTGATGAAATGAATGAATTGTTGGAATGCTTGGAAATTTTAAAATTCACATTCACAACCGTGACCTAACTTTCACTTCTCAGGTATTAAAGATGTTGTAGTGATGATATTACTCAGAGATCGATGACAGGTTCAGGTGTTCCAAAATGTCATTAAATGGGGAAAATTTGATTACATGTCCCGGTATTACCTTGCAAATATCAATCTGACCATTCAGAAATTAATTAAACTTGATATGTATTCTCATGAACACCTCATTATAACATGTAAAGTATGTGTTCCTTCTGTCTTTTGTCATTTATTATCTATGTGTGACTTTGTTTAAAGGTCAAAGCTCGGCCGTTATCTTAGATGGCTCATCATCGCATGATCCTGATTTTGGGGGCAGTCCTCCATTTGATCCTGGTTTGGTTTTTTCTTGGTCCTGCTGGCCGGGAGAAACAGATCAATCAGAATATGGTAATTAACAGTTGAATTGTTTGATATAACTTTAGATATAAAAGGAGGACAAATGACAATGTGATGGTCATGGCATATTTAAGATCTAAATTGGATATCTGAATATCGTTGTAACTTTCATGGCAGTGTTTGCTGCAAGCAATATCTTGGAGATGTTTCTTTGAACACCTTTAAGAAATAAAAATTATAATGACATGATAGCAAGCTTGGTTTAGTCTTATACTGTTGGCTAATGTGTAAAACAATATTTAAGATACCATGTACATTCTTATCCTAAAGAGATTAGGAGGTTGGAGTATGTGTGAGTGTGTTGGATCATATTTCCATTTTTGTACTGTGACATTAATTATTAATAATTACAGTTTAAGAATACCTGATTGAAGGAAACAAAGAGAAATGGATTAAATCAGATAATATTTTAGATTGTGAAAAAAACAGCAATCACACATTTAGGTTTTTTTATCAATTACATACATAAAATAATATTTCAATGTCCAAAATTGCCCTCATGGTTTAACATGTAACCTCTTCATTCTCTAGCATTAAAGGAGATTACCTGTGATGGATCGACTCTCTCCAATCGCAGTGTATTTGTCATATCTAAAGGGTCAGTCGACGCTCCTCAGACATTTGTCTTTCAACTGAAAGTGGAGAAAGGAAACCGCTCTGCTATCGCACGTCAAAAACTAGTGTTTGTAGCTGGGAACTTACCCCAAATTGCTGTAAGGTACGTAAATGTACAAACGATTGTATTTGATCTAATTTGATGAAACTCTGTCTATCTTCAACTTCATTGGTCTAAATGTTTTGGTTAATGCAGTCGTTTCTTGTTGTCGTTGTTGTTGTTATTTGTTTTCTGCTTTGTCTGTCTGTCTGTCTGTCAGGTGCATACAGAATTGTGGGTCTTACCTGATGCAGTCAAGTAATTTGGTACTTCAAGCTTCCTGCTTGAACTGTCCGACCTCGGAGGGCAATGATATCTCTTACTCCTGGAAGATCTATCGACAGGCAGAGAATGCAGCAGGAAAGAGGATGAGAAAGTTTGACTGGGAGGAAAATTCATCAACCGGACGGAATCAAGAGTATCTCGTCATCAAGGGGCAGGCCTTGGTGGAACTCGGAGCAGGGATGTATTATTTGGAAGCTTCAGGTAGGTTTGGAGAAGAGTAGACAAAACAGAGTGATAAATAAGAGAAGGTGGTATTATAGGGTGATGTTAAACTGCATTTTAGTTTTTATATGTCTTACTTCAAGTGAAAGAAAAAGGAAACTTTTGAGTGTGTTTGAAATGTTAAAATAGCTATTCCAGTTTTCATTATTAATTTATGCTAATATCTTCTGATTGCTCCTTTAAGTCTAAATTGATGATGATTATGTTCAGCTATTCAGTGCAGGCATAAAATATTAACGTTTATCCAATGTTTGCAAAACTCTTAACAATTCAACAGAACAATATTGTTTGTTTTGAAATTCTGTGAACAACAGAGCACCCTTGGGTGGTACTTAACAACATTTCTCAATGCCAAATTGAGGCCATTGGTCTCATGTTTTCCTATTGACTTTTGTTTCGCATTTGAAGAATTGACAGGATATGAAAATTTCATGAGTTATGTGTCAGTCCTTTTAAAGCAGTTCAAAATTAAGTCAAATGAGAACTGAGATGGACAGAGTCATATTGAGGAGAGAGAGGAAGTGGTTACGAGGACATATGTGCCTAGACTTACAGTAAAATAAAACTAGAGTAAAAAAAGGCAGCACGAAAGGTCTTTTGAATACTGTCATAGAACATAAGTAGCTTAGTATTATTATGCATATCTTAGTAGCAATTGAATAAACACCTACCAGGAAACCCTCCCAATAGTACAGTCCTCATGTATTGATGAATATTGCCAACAGCTAGATAAAGCTTAAACAGTTTGTTGAGAATACTTAAAACTACGGAACCCATCAATTAAAGCTGCACTAGACAGCGAGCTTCTTCCAGATGGAACAATCATACCCAGAGACATACACACAGCTTGGACAGTGGCAGCTAGAGATCAATTAAAAGCAGTATTCCTGATTACATTTCAACTTAAATAATCATAGTATTACAGGATTACACGACACTGTCACAGCATCAAAAAGAACAAATTGTCCTCAGTGAACATAGCTTGCAACAGAAGTGATAATGGTAATATGAATGTTAAATTTGTATGTCTACAGGGCTTGCAAGACATCAAAATCATAGGAATTTTTTAAGTTTTTTTTCTGACTCTTCATATCAGACCATTGAATCTCTCAAGTTCTAAGCAAATGCAGAAGTTAAATATATATAACTTAATTTTTCTTTTTTTTTCTTCACCTGATTTAATCTCGAAGCTACTCGTGAGTTGGAGACTGGCAGAACAGAATATAGCTTTGGTATCAGCACCCCTCCAGCGAATGGTACGTGCCATGTGTCACCTAGGAATGGAACTGTCCTAGAAACACGTTTTACCGTCCTGTGCGAAGGCTACGTGGATGACGACAACCAACCTATAAGCTACTCGGTGTACAGAACTGACTTTAATGGATTTGGTAGGTTTCCCTCTCAAAGAAATCAGAATTAAAGCTTGGCCCACATATTTCTACATCTCCACAAAACACTTCCTGTGAACTGTATGAGATGTTTTTGTACCTACTGAATCCATTGCATGAATTCTGTACAGCAGTGAACTATAATGACTGCTGTGGAGTTTAAGGAGCTGCATTGTTGCCTTGCATAAACTAGGGTTACCAGATTTTACCTGGGGACTGGGGCTAAATTGAGGGGCTATCCCTCAGCTGCCTTAAAAACCAAAATTCTAAAGGGTACCTACATGAAAATGGTACCATGCAGATTTGAAGTAAAATTGTTTGATCTGAATGTGAGATGAGAATGGGTTCAATGACTTACTATTGACAATTTTGCCTTTCTGTGCTCGAAGTAGAGTAGCTAGATGGCCAAACCGCTCTTTAGAAATGCTACAGCAACGTTTTCACCCTTTCTCATTCCAAAAAGGTACAGTTAGCAGGTAATAGTTTTACGTATAAGTAGGAAACTTCAGCAGCCCCGATACTTCTATGCAACAGAAACCTAGACTATTTACATCGCCTATATGAAAGTGTATGTTATGTCTATAGTCTCAAGTGTTACTCGTTGTCTCTGCAAAGACAACGGGTTGTCTCAAGATTTACATCACCTGTTATGGACATTCATATTAGAACAAAATAAAAGATAAAGAGTGACACTCAGTTATTCAAATATTGTGAGACAAATTTAGCGGCTGCCTCAAACCAGCTGCTCCCAAAGAGGTGGCATGAATCTTTGAATATGACTGTTTGAATTAGCAATGGATATTGAAATTTACTGTTTCAGACAATTGTTTTGCTAATTGTAATTGTGTTTAACAGCTTCTCTAAATGTGTTCAACCCAAACGTACAATTCTGTGTGTAATACAGACGTTTAATTTCATATTCTTCCTGTACTTTTGTGTATTTAATATTTCAATTATTATATATATTTTTATTCATCTTCAGATACATTGATATCATCTTACAAGAGTGCCAGTTCACCCTCCTTTTACTTACCTTTGGGTAATGAGAGTAATAGCTTCATCGTACTCCTGAGGGTAAAGGTGTCAGATGTGTACGGCTGTAGTACATATTCATCCCTCAGTGTAAATGTAAATCATTTAGTAAACTTACTTCACCGTTTGTACAAGTACCATCAGCTTGTGTTTATAACACTAACCTTTACATATGAATATTTCCATTCCCATGTTGTACCATTTATCGCCCAAGCCACATGAATTATAATTTTATATGTCATGATTACTAATTAAATATAAAGTTCCAATTATTGATGTTTTTACATGTTTCTATCCATATGACTGGGGTGGGGAGTACCTTAAAGTGTTAAATAAATTTCAGTTTATATTTTATTTTTTTAACTCCCTTAGAAACAAACAAAAAGAGAGAATGAAGCTGTAAGAATTATTTTTTTTTTCAGAATAAATACTTTTAAGTGTTCTCAACTTCTGTAGTTCTTCATTCTTAAATTAAACATAACTTCATATTTGTAGGTTTTACCCATATTAGCACTATCAGGCCAAACGTTAGGGGAGCATTTGGTGAATTTGACATCAACATCCACGGGCGTGCTGGGAAATCTCCTTACTTCTGGCAATAGAGAAGCAGCCAATCAGATGATGGTATCCATGGCTACCATCCTGAACGACGAATCTCTGAAGGATGACAGTGACGCTATAGATCTAAACACCAGAGTTCAGGTAATCGATTGTTACTGTTGGTGGCAAGAATTTGTCATGTTACCGCGTGAAAGCAGGTGTATACATCCAGAACATTAAGAAGTAACTGGTTTGTTTGTAAAGGACTTATGTTGTCCTTTATTATCAGTTCATATTTATGCTGGAAGGATCTAAATTTTACAGAGATCATTTTGCAAGAGTATAATCGTTTTTCTTTGTAAGATTTTCTAACAGGAAATGCATTCTTCAGCTTACGAACATCGCAATCAGATACTGCTAGAGTTAACTGTGTGTTGGAATGAGTATAGAGAGAGGGCCAGATGGGGGGGGGGGGTGAAACTGACAAAGATGGTGTAGCATTTTGTTAAAGTTGCTCACATGTTCTGTAAAGTATAAGCAATTTGCACTATATGCACCCTTTGTTTCCACAGATTCGTGACACTTTGATCAAATCACTGTCCACCATGACTGTGCAGACATCTCAAAATGTGCTTCAGGTTTCATCTTCACTGAGCTTATTAACCGAGGCCAGTCAGGAGATCTCAGCAGACACACAGGTCAGTCTTCAATGTTCCCTCTTCATGTTATGAATATTTATGAATTGTCTTCATAAATACAATATTAAAGTACTAGTTATTAGAAGTCCTTTCTATTGTTAATATCGTTTGATACAGATGGACGAAAGTTCAGCATTCCAGGTGGGTGTGAAATATTTATAATATGCTAATGTAGAAAATGCAACAGGTAAAAAATAATTGTATTAATAGTACTTAGTGTGCCTCGGAATAACTATATTTTCTGCATAATTTCCTTGATGGCAGTTTCAAATTCATTTCAACTCAATATTTTATCTAATAAGAGACAGAGAATGAATGAATCATTCAATGAGTGATTTAAAGAGAGCAAGATTTGTTGAGTTCTTGATTTGAAGATTAAGACTGTTAAACTTAAAGACTTGATATCAAATCACTGTTTTATGTCTTGCAGGTCAGAGCAGTTTCTGTGATATCGTGGGAAGACTGTAAAAGTTAAGACTTGATATCAAATCACTGTTTTATGTTCTTGCAGGTCAGAGCAGTTTCTGTCATATCGTGGGAAGACTGTAAAGTTAATACTTGACATGAAATCACTGTTTTCTGTTCTTGCAGGTCAGAGCAGTTTCTGTCATATCGTGGGAAGACTGTAAAATTTAAGACTTGACATGAAATCACTGTTTTCTGTTCTTGCAGGTCAGAGCAGTTTCTGTGATATCGGCGATGATATCATACATGAAACAGGAGGGAGCATCGAACAACGATTTTAGCTCTCAAGAAGCCGAACCGGTTGTAACCATTCTCGCTACTGGTCTCTCTAATGTATTTGAAGCAGCTCTTGGAGATAAAGGTGACAATGATACAAACATTGAATATTCAACAGATAATTCACAGGTAAGGATTTCTCTGTAAGTTAGCATTGCCCTGGGCTGTCCCAAAACTGTTTCCCCCCCCCCCCAGATATTATTCACATGTTGCATAACAATCACTCTGAAGTTGGATCTAACAAGTTCTTAAACATGTTTTGTGTTTAATAACAAAACCTGTTTATTTCTTGTGTCTTCCTTTAAGTTAACAACACTTTTCCCAAAGTCGTCTGGATATCTATGAAATATGACCTTGCTTATTGGATCATCATGTATAAAAGAAATATTTATCAATTATTCTCAACACTATTTTGTATATTTTTTCTTTGGTTAATGTTTTGTTTGCTTAAATATTACTATTGTTTTACCAGAGAGATGTTGTTCTGTCTGCGATTGGTACCATTGATGGCTTACAAGATATACTGGTGAATAATAAAGTACCTGGAGAGAAGGCTACTGCCATAAAGACGTCTGAGTTTGGTCTCTCAGTGAGCAGAATATCCACCAATCAGGTGTCTGACATTCACATCGGTACTACCTCCTTACATGGGATTGGTCAGTTTCAGTTACCTGACAGCAAAGAGTTTTACCACAATTTGACCAGAAACCAGACAGATGGAACAGTTGATGTACAGGTATAAAGTTGCATATAACAGGTTTAGTTTGTGTATGATTAAATTGCACTTCTTTATTTATGGAGTAGTCTTTTTGTTTGTTTGTTTGTTTGTTTGTTTGTTTGTTCCAGAAACTACAAATATCATATCTAGCATTTCCATCTGATACAGACTTTGAAAGTCAGCATAACTCTTCTTGACCATGACCTGTTTCTTCTGATAATTTTTTAATTTTTTTATGTGACTCAACAATTGGTCATTTTGGAAAATTTGCTCATCAAAACTTTGGCATATTTTAGTTATATTTTTCTTGATGTCATCATTTTTCGATTTAAAAACCAAATGCTGTGAAGTGTTAAAGAAGTGTTAATTTGGTCTATTTTTACTGTTGGATAGCAATTGAAGCAAAGAAGTATTACTGTAATTACTTAGGTTTTTATGATATTCTCTGAAATGAATATAATTGACATAAATCATATGTGCAGTAACTGATGAAAAGTTGCTTTTTATTTCTCATGTAGCTGATAGAAATGCCAACTAATCCGTTTCTATGGGGATCAGAGAGTAAGTCTAGTCCAGTCACAAGTGGTGTTATGGGATTGAAACTGAAATCAAATCAAGAGGAAATTACAGGTAAGTTTTTCTTTCTTTTTTCTTCTGTTTCCAACCAGATAATAAGATTCAGTTGAATTTGTTTTACTAATTGATGGTCTTTATCAAAAAAATTTCTGACTTTGATTTCGTAAATGAATATATGAAATGATTACTGTCAACGCAATCATATTGCTTCCCTCAAAACACAAATAAAGAAAGATGCTTCATAGGCAAAGGTGGTAAACAGATATCGTCTATAAAAGGAGAATGGGGAAATTAATTCACCAAAGTACTTTAAACGTTATACTTTCCGAATGGGTTTATTTCAATGATAACATTTAATATTAAGGCATGTGTGTGTAAAGATCCTCCACCCCCCTGAGATGAATATTTACATGCTTTGTCGTACAATAAGTTTTACTTTCATCCTTCTTTTTTCTTTTGTTTTGTTGGCATTTTTAGTTCCCAGACTAGATGAGAGTCCGTTCACTATTATACTGAAACAACCCCCTCATCCCCCTCCTGAAGTATTCCAAGTCATGGCTGGGTCAGTCGTGGGATTAAATATTAGCACGAGTGGTACGGTGGCTCATGATCTTGTACAGATCACATTGGTCCCTTCCACCTCGGGCATCCCAGTCTCTGGCTGTATCCACTGTAACGCTAGCTCAGACAACAGTGAGGATATTAATGACAACCCTTGTCTCGCAACATTCTCACTACCTCACCAAATAAGCGATGAAACTACTGCCAGCATGGAGTCCTTATATACCTGGACTGGGGAAATCTCGTTACCAGAAGGTAATCTTGGAATCACAATGTATTTTTATGAAAAATTGTCTTCAAGGCCAGTAGCATTTCGCCTCCAAACTATGCCTCAAAGTCAAAATAGTGGTCACTCATGTCAAAATTTCACCAGCATTGGACTTCCACCCTCTCTGAGTCATCCATTGCCCATATTAATTGTGTGTGTTTGTTTTTTGTGCTATGAATTTAGGAGGCAATGCTGATGATGTTGAATGAAAGCCTGGTAGATTTTTGAACACATTAAAAATCTTGATGAGGGTTCAGTCACAAGGGTGAAACCTTTTTGATAAGAAATATCTGAAAAATGATCTTGGTGAATGTAGCTGTGACAATGAACCTCATCATTCTTTCATCTAATTATCTAGAATCACTCTGTATATATATATATATGTTGTCCATATACATATTCATACATATTCATGCATATTGATATGCTACCATGTCATCTCTGTGATTGTGCACGGCTATCTAAAGTGTAGCTTCTCTATTAAAACTATGTTTATTCGTTTGGCAATCAGTTGAAATATTACATCTGGAAGTTAAAGTGGGGGAATTACCTAGACCAGAAGATTGGTACAAGAGTGACCTCAATCTGTCTGTGTACTCGTCATCTGCTGGTTGTGTCTTCTGGGATGAAGATAACGAAACATGGAGCAGTCGAGGATGTTGGGTAAGTGAAAGTATCAGCTGGTTATATGATGATAGTTTAGTTTAAAGGCATTGAAGACTCGCCCCAAACCGTGTGCGGCCATCTGAAAAAGTTAACTTTCTGTTGCTTGCAAGTGACGTTTTGTTCGTGTTGCTACAAAATGCAGACAGTAATGAAACGTGATACCTTGTTATCTTTAGCTGGACCTGAGATGTCCATCGCTGTATCGTTTATACACTGTGCTGTGGGTATTGACCGCAGCTGTATGTACTGACTGTACACTAGTGTCTAATTACCGATGGTAGCAAGCTGTGTGTGTATTTTCTGGAATCGATGGTGGTTTCTAACACTTCTGTAACACCTCATTCGAAACTAGGTCAGATTACCGGCATTAGACGTTTCTTTTTGCGCGAGTCTTCACACCCTTTAAGGCTGTGTCAGTTGAAAAATCTTGAGCAATTATTGAATCTTGTTTTTGTATGATTTATTCAGATGAATGTCAATTCTTTGTTTTTGAATTATAACTTTCTCCGTGGAAACACAGCCAGACATTGAAAAAAAATTAATGCAGAGAAATGGACAAAGAAAACACATTTGATATCAGGGTATAGTGTGTCTGTTAAAGGCATATATGATTAATGTAATCATCTCCATCTTAGATTAACTTTTAATTACTTAAATCTTTTGAAGGATCAGACCATCTACTATACGAAAACTTTATAAGAACAATATAACATAGCTTGTGAAAGAATGGAAACCAAAAATACGTTCTTTTGTTATGATGACTTTTTATCGTTATTATGAATGATATGCAAAGTGGATGTATTGTTGATTAAGTACATGATTCATTATTAATTAATAATGAACATTTGCAATTTGGCAGTAACCTTCAAAAAGAGCTCATGACATATGGATTAGTGTAAACATATTGAAAGGATAGTGCATTGTTAAGTTAATGTTAATTTGAATGATTGTAGCATAGCCAGTTAAGGGGGAAATAAAATAATATAGCTGTTTAGTTTGGTACTAGGATCTAAGTTTGCCAGTAAGGATTATTAAACTTAACCACAACTTTTATTGTGAGTAGCCTTACTTCCCCAGTAAACAGCACTTTCAGACATTCTTGCACCTCCCTTTTCACAACCAACCCTGCTGCATGGTTATCCTATTTTGCAGCCGGGTCCTCGGTCCGACCCTTGGTACACCCACTGCTTGTGTAACCACCTCTCCTTCTTTGGGTCCTCCATGCTGGTCCGACCTAACAAGATTGACCTGATAGCCGATGCCAGACTCTTCCTGACATTTGTGGATAATCCTTTAGTGGTATCCACTGTGGCAGCCATCTTTGTAGGGTATCTGGTGGTAGCTATATGGGCCTACAGGAAGGATAAAATGGACACCCTGAAGGTGAGTGGAGTTTGAATCAAAATCATGAGTAAATTCTATATCTAACTTGTCAGAGATTCGAATAGCTAAAACTTTTAGAAATACATAAAAATAAAAACAAATCATAAAAGCAAGTGAAGAGTTATAGACAAAAATTACACTGCAATATCAAAATCAGATTGCAAAAAAAGATATTGTCAGTAAAAATTAAATTATTATAATGTAGGTTTAAATATAAATGAATTAATAATCTATTTCTAGCTGTATTTAACTGTTGTGAAATTTATAAAAAATGTAGAAAAATATTTCTTTCCCATTGTTCTTGCTAGCACTGAATACTCAGAATGTGTTAATTAAGTACTTAATAACACTAGATTAATTAATGTTTATAGTTCACTGTGATTTCATGACCATTTATTAAAGTTTCATTAATATTACCTCATCGGTACAAATTCCCCTCCACATATCAACAGTAAATCTTACTCTTTTTTTCTGAAGATAGATATATTTGAATATTCTACTTTCTCCGTTACAGGCTCAAGTAACAGTCCTTGCAGATAACGACCCGTACGATCACTACCGATACCTGGTGACGGTCGTCACGGGATGGCGCCGTGGAGCAAGCACAACGGCTAACGTCACCCTGACTCTGCACGGTACAAAAAACCATAGTGAACCTCACATTCTGAGGAACAGTCTCCATCCCGTGCTACAGGCTGGTGCCCACGATACCTTCCTCCTGACTACCAGGGGTTCCCTGGGGGAGGTCACCTCTGTCAGACTCTGGCACGACAATGCAGGAGCTCAACCAGAATGGTAAGAGCTGTGTATAGTTCAGATCAGGTCAGTTGAGTAAAACCTCAAGAGGCTTTAAAGGCATTGAAGACTCGCCCCAAACCGTGTGCAGCCATCTGAAAAAGTTAACTTTCTGTTGCTTGCAAGTGACGTTTTGTTCGTGTCGCTACAAAATGCAGACGGTAATGAAACGTGATACCTTGTTATCTTTAGCTGGACCTGAGGTGTCCATCGCTATATCGTTTGTACACTGTGCTGTGGGTATTGACCGCAGCTGTATGTACTGACTGTACACTAGTGTCTAATTACTTATGGTAGCAAGCTGTGTGTGTATTTTCTGGGATCGATGGTGGTGTCTAAAACTTCTGTTACACCTCATTTGAAACTAGGTCAGATTACCGGCATTAGACATTTCTTTCACACCCTTTAATCCATGATATAATAGTGGATGGATATTAGCCTCTAAACTGCTTTTTAGTTTAATAGCGTTTGGGGAATTACAAGGCAGGTTTGTCATAGTTGCACCCAGGATTGCTATATGATTTCTCCATATTTGACCGATTTGAATATTTCTACCCCAGTGTATCTCGAAAAATAGGGAAGTGATTTCAAAGGCCTATTGGTTTGTTACTTCCGCTGTGTTGAGGTTAGGAGCGTAAGTGAGACATCTTAGCTGCCAGAATGGGATGGAGAGTACAAGAAGGTCTCGCCAAAATAGAATATTTGAAATAATGAAGAAAGTGAAGGCCCTATGGCTTCAACAATACTGTATTGTAACTGTGGCAAAAATGTTGTTTCCTAATTAGCTGTTCAATCTGCAATTAAAAACTTCATAGCAGGGATACAGTGAAGAGATCTTGTATGATTGCAGTGATAGATGCAAGAGATCCCTCTTACTTATAAACCATTCTGGGCTACGTAATATACATCAACAGCCACATAGATTGGGTCCTATCAAGGCCTAAGAAGAAGTTAAATTTGGGGTCAAATCTGGCAATGAA
Source organism: Apostichopus californicus (assembly GCA_020650975.1). Classification (NCBI taxonomy): domain Eukaryota; kingdom Metazoa; phylum Echinodermata; class Holothuroidea; order Aspidochirotida; family Stichopodidae; genus Apostichopus; species Apostichopus californicus. The sequence continues at coordinate 22,680 of JAIPMN010013853.1, read as the reverse complement.
GTTGATGGCAAAAAACAATTTTGAGTGATGAAATAACCAGAAATCAATGTGACTTGAATCATGACTGGAAGAAGTAATGTGAACAACAAAGAATGTACTAGGAAAAATAAAGTATGTTATGTTAAATTGATAAATTGTGTAAAGCATTTTATCTGTTCTCTCTGTGGAGAATTATCTTGACCTCTTCAATCGCTTATCTCAGTGGATATCCCCTTTCCCCTCCTTCCCTCCCTCCCACCTGCCTTCCCCCTCCCTCAAATAAGAAAATCAACATTTGAATATTTCCAGGTTTTTGAGTCGTATCATAATTCATGACCAGGAGACGGATTCACACTATCTCTTCATCTGCAACTGCTGGCTGGCATCGACGATTGACGACGGCAAGATTGATAGGACGTTCGACGTGGCAACCCCTGAGCATCTCACCCGTCTAAGCAGCCTCTTGTCTTTTAAGGCCACGGATGACTTTCAGGACGGACATCTCTGGTTTTCCGTCCTTTCTCGCCCTCCTCGTAGTTCCTTCACTCGTCTGCAGCGTGTCTCTTGTTGTTTCTCTCTGTTGATGACGGCCATGATGACAAACATCATGTTCTACGGCGTCCCATCCACCCCCGGGGAGCAGGTTTTGGACTTTGGAGCCGTCCGTATCACGATCCAAGAAATAATCATCGGAATAGAAGCTGCTGTGATAGCATTCCCCATCAATTTTGTGATAGTCTCAATTTTTAGACATGCCCGCCCTTCCCGACAACATCATTCTTCTGAGCTGTACGGGGTAGGCCAGCAGGTAGCCTTGACAATCTCTACAGAATCGTCTGAGAAGTTAGAAGAGGCAGAAAGGAAAGAACCGACAGAGAGCAGTGACATTTATGTCTCGATAGAAGATAACACAGAGTCAGTGGGTCAGAGTTTTCCTCCGAGGGCAGCCCCCATTTCCTCTGCGTCTCGTTGTTCGTTAACTTCTCCTGAGTTCCTCAGCGCCGCCTCCACGCCAGACCGTACATCAGCCGCATGCACGGAAGATGCAGCAAGGAAGATGCATCCAACTCACCGTAGTCAATCCATCATTGGTGATTTGGACTCAAACAGAGAGCACAGCCAGATAACGTCATTTGATGACTATTCAGAAGACTCGAAGGGATTGGGAGGCGAGTATGTCGGCCCTGACATTATTGAAGGTGACACCATGTCCCGAGACGGATTGGATGTGAGGGAGGTAGAGATGGAAGGCGGTGAAGAGGGTCATAACAGACTCCTTTACACAAAGCTGGTGAGATTGGTGAAGGAACTAGAAACAGTAGGACCAGACTGCTTCTCATCTGAGGCAGAGTACCAGACGGCTCTATCAGAGGCCAGGGCCCTGGTATTGACGGCATTATCGGTGCTCACCCCTGTCAGTTCATCTTATGATACCAGCATCAGTGTAGATGAGGACAGTGTTCTGGACGATACTCCTGGAGGAAAGGAACGGTGGTACTCATGGCTGAGGAGACAACCTCAGAGATTGACTAAGAAGGATGCCAAGAAAGGTAAGTGTTAGCCTGCAGTGGCGACAAGCTACCAAGAACTTGTAGGAAAATGTAAATGGAAAGCACTTATGACTATGGTAACCTCATGATAACATTATATTGCACCTGTGTGTATAATATGTGTAACTGCATTGACAGTTCTCATACCCTCCTGCAGTGTAAGGTATGAACTTGAGAATTTAAGTTTTCATGTTTTCTCATCCCACTATTTTCTGCTTCTTTTTGGACTGTATTTGAGCTTGAAACTGTCCATTGTAATTTCACAAGTCATTTTACAGTTTAGCTGGATGACTGGCATGCCCATCCCTCTGTTGTGATAGTTAATGAATTATGTGTAGTTGTTAACTAGCTATAGTGATTAACTAAGTATGTATGGTGATTACTTCCTTAAAGTGTCGAACAATGATAAGGTGGTAGAACTGTATAATTTCCTTTCATTTAAGAAAAATTAATAATTTCCAGTCTTTATTGACAGCATATTATTCTCTCCATTTTTTTTACTTACCATTGGCAGGGATGTTGGACGAATAGACAAAACTTTCATAAAATATCTGCTGGTCTTTCTTCCACTAGGTATTCCTCACGTGTTTGTTTACCTCGGTTGGTTGCTATTGGTTGTGACGTGTCTCGCATCTGGTTACGTGACGATGCTGTACGGTCTCAAGTACGGCAAGCAGCGCAGCCTTGATTGGCTGGTATCGCTGTTTGTGTCCACACTCCAAAGCATCTTCATCACGCAACCTATCAAGATCATCCTCTTTGCTGTGATCTTGTCCATGATATTCAGACAGTGGGAGGTTGATGACGAGGGCGCTGTTAATTTAGAAGAGGAAGTGGAGGAGAAAGAACTCGGTAAATCTCAAATATTTAGAGAATCATTTAACTAGATAAGGTGTTATAAATGTACACTGTCGATAATTTTCCAAATGTTTGTTAGTTAGTCCGGCGAAGGGGTAGGATTGTTTCTCTGTTGGAGAGAATTACCAGTAAATGTCACCAAAGTATCTCCTTTCCATGGCACGTAGTACTATATTTAGGTTGCTATGGGGACGTGTCAGGATATATGCCTTGCGGAAAATCAGGACGTGCAGTCCATTTATTCTAAAGTAAAGTAAAATTGTGACTTCTCAGGGAATCCCTCATAATGGTGGGTTTATTTGCATATCACAATATCTTGTGCAATACCAATTTTAGCTGCTGTAATGCTAGCAGAATTAAGTGTTCCCTATAGTTCATAGATCATGAAGTAAATTAAATTGTACAAAGTAATATTCCCAGGCAGGTCTGTTTAAAGAGTGTGAAGACTCGCACACAAAGAAATGTCTCATGCCGGTAATCTGACCTAGTTTCGAATGAGGTATAACAGAAGTGTTAGACACCACCATCGATCCCAGATAATGCACACACAGCTTGCTACCGTCAGTAATTAGACACTAGTGTACAGTCAATACATACAGCTACGATCAATACCTACAATACAGTGTACATAGCAGCGTGGACATCCCAGGTCTAGATAAAAGATAACAAGGTATCACGTTTCATTCCTGGCTGCATTTTGTAGCGACACGCCGTTTGGGCCAGTCTTCAATGCCTTTAATTGTTTCTTTTAAACCAGCCTTTGTTTGATATTTTGCCTCATTTACCACTGAATTGCAGACAATGCCGAACAACTTCATTGGGATCTCGTTCGCACCAAGAAAGACGACGTACGCTACCAGCCTCCCCCGAGAAGTGAGGTAGACAGCCATCGAAGACTCAAAGACCAAGAGAAGAACTTGTACGCTCTGTTAAAGGAGATTGGAGGATACGTGATGTTTATCTGGCTGTTGTTGATCATAACATACAGCAGGAGAGATAAATATGCATACTACATGACCAGAAATATCAGAAACAGATACTTTGATGGAAACAAACTCTACAACTTGGTAAGGTTTGATTTTGTCAGAGATTTTCTTGTCTTGAAATATTCCGATAATTTTGCTAAAGACCTGCATGGTAACACTAGCCTCCGACGGATCAAAGCCTTATGGTTCAGTCAAATTGCTCCGTACTCAGAATAATTTTTTTTTTCAGTCTCAGAAAAATCCTAAAAGTGTCATTGAGAATATATAATATATAATAATTATGCATATTAAGAATCGATACACAGTCTCCCGGAAAAAAGGTACAAAGAGACAATTTGAGGTTTAGTCTCATTTGGGACAATATTTGTGCAGCTAACAGAGTATTTGAATAAGGCTTTTGTCATGGTATGATAGCATCCCATGTAACAGATTCACTTGTCATTTAAACAGGGACATTGAGAGTTCGGTCAGGCCCTGAGGAAAAAATTATAAACAGACCCCTCTTTTGCAGTCTTTCAACTTTCTTTAAATAAGTTACCCAATGGGAATACAGTGTTCCTTATTATTCCTGTGTTTACCAAGCCCTGCTAATTGACTGACCCTATCCCCAGATCTGTAGTTCTCCTGCTTTGTGCATAGAACATCAGCTTTGAGTCAGTAAACCTCCCTCTCGGGTGGACCATAAACCTAACACTATTTTTATTTTATTCCACAATCTCCAAAGTGGTGGAGAGTGATTTCCTAGTTATCTTGTGACATATTTGGGTACATTAAGTTACAATGTAACCTGAATTTCATGTAGATAAACTAGCCATTCCCCCAGATGACCCCCAAAGCCGATTTTGGTTGTCTGAAGACAAAATTTGGTCGTCATGGACGATCGGGTAACCGTTAAAACTTTGCACAGAGACTTAAATGCAAAGGAATACAATTTGTCTTTTGTTGTAAACTGCTGGATCAGAATTAAATACATCAGAACAAACTTTCTACAAAATTGAAATCAACAGCAATAAGGGAAATCAAATCTTTTCTTCCATGGAATATACTTTCAGCTGCACTGCAGCTGGTAGCAATGACTAGGCTAATGGTTTTCATTATTCTTGCACAAAACTCACCCAGCTGGTATGGTCATGCTTTCAAGTAACTTATTGTGACAGTATGAGTATCCTGTCACTATTAGATAATGGTTTTAAACTGTTCATATTGTAATGGCATGAGTTGCAAATACTACACATTCTGATGCTTATTATATCCTCGTAACAGAACTTAACCCACTACAAAGGCTTCTTCGAATGGACAGAAAACACTCTACTTCCTAACTTGTATAGCTTATCCGACTATGAGGGAGACACCCAGTCAATGCTGCTGGGAGGAGTGAGGATACGACAGCTGAGAGTCCGATCTGGTAAGAGATAACACCCTCATCATCTACCCCTCTCCATCCACCCCCCCCCCCAAAAAAAAACATGTAGATGTCAAAGTATAGATCTTTACTCTTGGATAAAATGGAAATGTTCACATTTAAGTCTTGACAAACTTCATGGAAAGAGTAATGACTGCATGTAGTATACTTCCATATATAAGTACACAGAACACTTTGAAAACACCAAACATCTCCGTCAAGAAGAGGCAAGATGAAAAGTCTACACAGATGAAAGGGGTCTCTAAATGTTTGTTTATCATTGATATACACATTACAAACCATGCAAAGTAAATTATTATGACATGAAAGATGAGAGAAACCTGTTTACAGTGTACTATATGTATTTTGATTTGTAGATGCTTGTGATGTTTTACCAGTGGTGCAGAACACAATCTCGGATTGTGGGTCTCGCTACAGTCTGCAAAGTAAGGACACTAGAGGGTACAACCGCAGCTGGCAGAAGTCCCAGTTGGTCACCCCCCAACAGGGTGAGCTTGACCCCTGGACCTACCGTGAGGACATCTCTCTTCCTTTCAAAGGCAAGGTCACATTTTACGATGAAGGAGGTTACGTCTGGTACTTGGGAGACACCATGGCAAACGCAGAAGGACAAGTCCAACAGATGAAGCTCTCCCGTTGGCTGGATACAAACACAAGAGCAATATTTGTGGATTGGACAGTTTTCAACGCCAACATTAACATGTTTGGTGTGGTGACGTGTCTGTTGGAGACCCCAGCTGGTGGAGGTATGCTAAAGACATTCGTCATACACAGCGTGAGACTGTACCGCTCCGCCAGTAACACCAGTGTCTTCGTCACTCTCTGTGAAGCGGCGTTCACCCTGAGCCTGGTATATTACATGTACCGTAACTACCAACAGTGGAAAGATCAGAGGGCGCTCTACTGGCGAAACAGTTGGAATTGGTTGGAAGTCACGATAATCGTCAACGCCCTCGTGATGATAGCTCTTTACATCACACAACTGGTCTTCATGAAGCGCTTGTTTCAAGAATTCAGAGAACAGCCCAGCCAGTTTCACGATTTCAGACAAGGTGCCATGATGGAGAACAACCTAACATACAGCTCGGCATTCCTTGTCATATTAAGCACCATCAAGTTCCTTCACCTGCTGCGACTGAATCCTAGGATGTACCTGCTCACGTCTGTCGTTTTCAGATCGGCTTCGGAGGTCCTGGGGTTCATGTTCATGATAATACTTCTCATATGTACATTCTCCTTATTTTTCACCCTCTACATCGGGAGTCAGTTGATGAACTATCGCAGCTTCGTAGCTTCCTTCATCACGCTGTACAACACCATCCCGGGAAATTTTAACGTCGAGGAAATTCGCCCAGTATCCAAGATTTTTGGCCCCTGGGCAACGTTTGTCTTCCAGTTTACATCTTATTTTCTGTTTTTGGATTTACTCATTTCTGCCTTGAATGAAAATATGACGCACATTAGACGAAATCCGCAACCGTCAAAAGATGGGATCATGGGCCTGCTTCTCATATCAAAGATTCTCTCTTTCTTTGGAATTCGTAAGAAAGTTAAAACTTGATCTCTCAAGATAAGTAGAAAAGCTATCATTTCACAAACGAATGGCATGACAGGCTGATGTCACAGGTCCGTCTACATTAAGGACTTCCTCAGTATTAAAAGTTAATAAACCTTTTTTATCTGAGGGCTGAGAGAATCGAAGCCTGTGTGACAAATCGTTCATCTCTTTCAGATTTATTTATAGACGATAGAAAAGAACAAAGACAAGGAAGAAAACATCGAGTGTGGCTGAATTTTTACTTTATGTTACTTTTATTTCTTTAATTTACCATTGAGCCCTTAACATGTGGTGGTACATTTGCTAGTACTAAAAAGTTGGATCCTATGGGAAAACTGCAGATGTCTGAAGTTATTGGGATTAAATTCTGATAAAAAATCAGCCCAATTCAATAAGAGGGACAAAAACCTATCCATCATCTGTGGCTTATATGACTTGGTGATCAAGAACTGCCCCGAACAGCTCAGAAAAATCTTGTTCCGTTTGGGAGGTTTCCTAGTTTAAAAATTGTCATGGATCTAAAGAACCAGTGCCATCTTTTTGTCATGTTTAGAGTCATGCAAAACCCATCCCCTCCATTACACAAAATAACCCTTTTAGTAAACATTGACAGGAAATAATTCAAATTGGAGCACATGTGGCTCAATGTCATATTTAGACTTGATCAAGCCTTCATCCTAGTAAGTGATGGATGGAACATAAAACCTGTGATATCTCCCACATGGAAAACTATTTTTCTTAGCTGTTTGTGGAGGTTTGACATGACGATTGTCTCTATCACATAGAACAAGAATGATTGTTGGGTCTGTGTCTCCTTCTGACATCCTTCATCTCATGAAATCCACTCTCCCTGCAAAGAGTAAGGACTAAAAGATGCTGATACAAGCTATCCCCCCCCCCCCCCCATCTTGATATAGTTCACTAATACTATCTACTTTTGCTTCCAGTAGGTAGCCTATTACAGTGTTACTACTATATTACCGTTGAGGTACTTGCTTTTCAAGATAAATTATACTATCTATTAATACACAAAACTGCAAACACCCAGTCAAATGTACAAAGACTGGTCTGTATTTTATTATGTAAAATATCTCTGATGGTTTTTGGTTACTTCTTGATGAGGAGAACAAAGATATGCTCTTAAATGATGAGGGTAGTGAATGAACATTGCTAAGGTCAAGATTTTCCCTTGTGACTTTCAGGTTTTATCAGATTTAGCCAGTTGAAAGTGAATTGTAAGAAAACAAAAGTAAGCACAAATTAATCCAAGCTTACACATATGTTATATATAATTCTTGTAATAGGTTTAAACAAAATCCTGGAAAGGTTTGCGCTGAGAACATAAACGACAGATGCTTACTTGTAACACTAGAGCTATTTCGGTTACGGCTGTGAAGGAAAACTTCCAGAGAAAGGAAAAGTTACAATGCAACACTGAAATACTGCAACCTATATTGTGTATTTATAATACAATACATATACAAACTACATTAATTTCTAGAGTTACCACAGGTCCCCATTATTTGCTATTTCTGTTTTGCAATGGAACTACATTGTCCTGCAGCCAAACCACATCCCGATTTTCTGTGACGTTCCCAAAATATCACTGTTCTTACGACACATAAACTGAAAACCAGTGCACATGTATCACTACACAGAAGCATACATAATTGTTTTCCAAAAGCAACAATGATCGACAACTGCAGACTAGCTTCATAAGGTCAACAGGAAAAGCTGTGTTACCCTGGCTACATTGTTGCCACAAGTAATAAACACTGAAGTTAATATAGCTGTTTTGTAATATTACTTCTTCGGTGATGTTGGCTATAATGTCGTGTAGACCACATGATGCAGTGTCCCTTTTTTCTACCGAAGAACTATGGTAACCCTAATTAAAATCAGGTCAATATAACCAAATACATGCAATAATGTAGAGTAAAAATTTCCATACTGGTGTTTAGTGTAAACTGGAGAGGTTTGCACTACCAACAAGTCGGATGTTCACATAACTGTTTGAATGGATTCAAACTGTCCAGCGTAGACAATAGACCAAGGCTTAGAGGATATGGGTTATGTAACTGTATGCTTTCATACAGGTCGCATATACAAAGCTCTAACCTCAATTCATAAAATAGCTCATATTGTAATTCGTTATAGTAACCCAGTCATGTGTGCTGTGAAGACATAGCTGGCTGATATAACACCATTAAAAACTTATCCTAAGAAATTGCACAACTGCTGTGATGCGACCTATTGTTAATAATCGTTTTACTTAATCTTAATGATAGTACATAAATTTTTATGACAATAAAAAATTGAAAATGTACAGAAAACAAGAGCAATTGATGAACAATTTTAACAGTGTTCTCTGTAAATATTTGCAATAACTTAAACAACTTGCAAAGAAACAGTTCCTAGATACATATCAAGGAGAATGCACTTGTGCAGCACAGCACTACATGTAATATCTGACAATTTAAGCTGATGTCAGCCAAATCATAATTGATCAAATTTGGAGCAAAGTCTCCACTGACCTAAAATATTTCCTAAAAATTCCATTACTCTGAGAAAAAAATCTGTAGCATCAACTAAACCACAAAGTTTCACTTGATTCAAATCAACATGCTGATGAACTGTTTGGAGATTCCAATAGTGACGTGTGCAAAGTGAGTTTCATAGTTCCGACTATGTGCTGAAACTGCAATGTACTTTCATCCGTCGCTTGGAGAGATTCAGTCATTTTACTTTATAAATCCATTGAGTAAATAATTTTAATATCTTTTACATCCAAGCACATCACTCTTTGAAAATGAAATCATCTCCATTAATCCTTAAGATAAATGGCAACCCTGTGTTTGTACCACATGACCAAACCCATTTAAACATACCCAGTTGAAATCACAGAATAGTTCATTATTGTACAAGGACAAAGTAAACACTACATCTCCACTGTATACATCTGGTGGGAATGATATACACAAACAACTGATGGAGCAAAGACCAAAAGTGAGAGATCAAAGGAGGAAATACCCAGATGGAACGTTTAAAAGTGTTACACAAACAGGTCTGAAGTAACTAATAGCACCTATAGATACCTGTATTTGCATATTTCAAGTGCGCTTTCAGGTAGCACTCTCACCCCTCCCCCCTGACCTTTCCAACTCCCCTCCATCACCATGACAAACATAAATTATGGGTAGGAATTGCTGGCTGCCATTTTGTATTAAGACCAACAATACTACTCTTGTCAATAGCAATATTGGCTGGGTTCTATATGAAATCAAAATGCAGTTTAAAATTGCCAGAACAGGTGGTTAGCAATATCACCTAAGCTGTACTGAACACCAGCATGAGTAAACACTGCTAACATGTGTGGTAGTTTCTGCTTACAAGACAAAGATTGCTACATATACCAAATCAAAGCATTAAAGTCAGGCTAAATCTATAGTGTTGGTATGTCATAGTTCATCAAAACTCTTGTACACAAAACTTTCCTGTAACCTTCCTCTTCGTATTGTTGATCTATAAAATATGTTACAAGAATGTAAATGTGCCACCTAAGCGACCTATGAATTAATATCAGTCAAAATTATTCTTTTCAAAACAAGACATCCAAGAATGGATTGAGCAACATTTAACCTTGACAGTTTAAGGCAAAATCATATCATTGTAAAGATGTTATTATTGAGACCTGATAATGGTTTACCGTTTGACTTTTTGCGTAACTCTCTACTGGGGTGACTCGAGGGGTGCAGCCATGCCAGAAAGACCCCGAAGGGTTCTCATATAGGGTGATATTCTACACCAACTGAAGAAACGTACCACTGTAAAGTTATAGGCTTGGACAGCAGTTGTTTTCAACGTGACACATCAGAAGAAGATTTTACTTAAAATCTCCCTTCAGGGTTCATCAATATAATGTTTTAATTAAAGTAACAAAAAAAATTCATCCTTACATGTTTAAGTTCATTTAAAAATATGGTGACATCCCTATGTTCCGACGTCTCTATGTTCCGACGTCTCTATGTTCCGACAAAAAGAAAAAATTTGGAGCAATTTTTTTTATCCAAAAATTTGTTTATACCAAGAAAAGTAGTTTTCTGACCCCAATATTTTTGTGACCAAATTTTTACGGGGACCTAATTTATTTTGGGCCAACATTTTTTCGGACCAAATTTTTTGAGACCAACATTTTTTTAATTTGGAGTTCAAACAAATTTCGGGTGACAAGCAATTTTTGGTCACAAGCACTGTTTGGGTCACAACAAATTTTGGGTCACATTTTTTTTTGGGGGGGGGGGGGGATTTTGCTCCCAAAAATTTGGTCCACAAAAATGTTGGTCACAAAAATATTGGAGTCTGAAAACTTGTTTTCTTGGTACAAACAATTTTTTGGATACAAAAATTGTCCCGAATAATTTCTTTTTGTCAGAACATAGAGACGTCGGAACATAGAAACGTCGGTAGATAGAGATGTAACCCAAAAATATATATAACTTAGACAGCCATTTTCTAGAAAATAAGTGATTGATTAAAAAGCTATTGAATGTAACTGATAACCAAAACAAAGGAACCCTGCCAACCCCCGGTGTTAAGCATTCTCTGCATGTTCAATATAGCCTCAGAATCAGGGCAGTATGAATGAAAAGATTACAACTGCAACTACTGAATGACAATAACTTTGAACTGAATAGTGCTACAGAGAGATCACTCCGTAAACCCTGTGGTAGGACCGAGCTTATCAACACACGTTAGCATCAAACTGAAATACTATCAACTTTTCACTTGTCAAGTCGACATACAGATGGGTGTGGTTAGTAAGAGCAGGATACTACCCGACCATTTGGAAACTTTAAACAGTGCGATACCTGACCACAAAGGACATTTTGATAACTACCATTGACATATATCCACTGATTTTTCTATTTTTTGCCAACCTGCATTGTAGGGGTAATAGAACTAAATGTTGTCTTGGATCAGACACTGTTTATTTTTCTTTGAAACCCGAGACCTGTCAAGATTTTAAGACTCCTGGTTTTTAGCTTTCCTGATGAAAGAGATTCTTCCTACCTTTAGTGCAATGCTATCACCACACATATTTAGACAACCTTTAGTAATAAAAGATCTAATATTTTCTTACTCTGAAGAGAAGGCTATGTCATACAAACTTAAAGACCATTAAAAAAAGAAATGGAAAAAAGAGGGAGAGTTGAGATAAAAAAGAAAACAAGAGGACGTTGACAAATATTGAACACATTTAGATGTCCTCAAATCTTGAAATGAATAATGCTTGTGCTCTTTTCGCCGATACAATGCTGATAAACTAAGGTTAATCTGCATAATTGTAAATGGTGATATTCTTACAAGCACACACACACTGACATTATCTGTTACATCAAATAGACACTTATTCTTCCCTGTTCCAACTGCATCAATCACCGATACATATTGCAAACAGAACTCTTCTCAAACTACTACAAATTTTGTAAAACTTTTAATATTAATAATGTTGACCATTCTATAACGAAAAGAAGATTAATCCACATCTCTCTGTTTTGCCTTTTCCTAAAGAACAGTTTTGCAAACGTGCGCCATATTCTGGTCGAGAGGTTTGTAAGGTTAAGGGTGGGGGGGTTTGGAAAGGACAAGGGAGATGCCTTGCCTACCAATCTGACTAGTTCACTGGTGAGCACACTGGACATGTTGTGCCCCGCCCTGGTGTTCATCATCCTCATCGTAGGCATTGGAACTGCCCCGAGAAAATTCCTCTAAATGAATGGATTCCGCGTCCTCACCAATCTTCACCGTTTCTCTCGGAGGGAGTATGGACTCTAATTGCTGTGTGGAAGGAAAAAAAATGTTACAAATCCTGTGGAAAATAACAGCTGCAAGCTATTAAATGATTCAAAAATGTCAAAATTGCTTCCTTTCTCTTTTTTCATAGCTCTTTTGCTCAATAAAATAAACATGAGACTGAAAATATAGTCAATTAATACTGACAGAGCCAGTTTTTTACACACAAGGAAATATGATGTCATATACATGCCAGGCACCAAGGTCTAAAACGAAATATGGGATAGGGGAAAGGAGAGGGGTACAACAGGGATGTTATATAAGATAGCACAAAAACAAATCAGCAGACTTCTGATGAAAATTGACATCTCTGTACTAATTCATACTGTTTGTTCTGCTTTGATGCAGTCTATATTGTTTGTGTCCTTTGAAATGATCGATAAAAACCCTCCATTAAGCAGGTGTTTATTTTGATTTGGATAACTTTTCCTCTCCTATTCAATGTCCAAATCCTGAAACGATGGGCTTCATTAACTTGTCTCATTGAAATTTCCATCAATTGGAAAACTTGCCATAGAAGTCACAGTATTTGATACCATTAGCATTAAGTATGAAAATGGTCTGTGTGACAAAATGTTAAGAAAGGAATCTGACTCATACATAACTTGCACATTAAACTTCTACCTGGTGAAAAAATAATGGCACGTGGCTATCTTTAGTTTGATCAATAACGACTTTATTGGGAGTGATGTTGCATTTGAAGGGTAAAGAAAGTAGGAATTTGAATTTTGATATGTCATAGTCTAAGACAAAAGGAAAATTAAGAGTGCTACCATTGATTCTATTTACTAATATGGTTTTCAAGGTATTCACCTTTGAAATATATTTAATCTCTGGAATGCTACTTTAAAGAGTAACTTGTGACGATGCCCTAAGCGCCCAAATGCAGACCGTAATGTCAATGTTAAACTACTGTTTCATAAATTCTAATAACTTAGTCAAAACTTGTCCTTTTAACTTGACAAATTGACAAATCCTTGAAAAATGTTGGAATGCATTTTTAAACGTGCTTATTTCAGGACAGGAAGGGATTTTTTTTCCAATATCAAGTTCTGGGCAATGCATCTGAGGAACTGACCTCCTAATGGATGCTGTGAAAGACTAATTAAGTCCGTCGTCCTTAACTGACGAACCTCAGATGTATCAAGGTACACTTCTAAAGAAGACATGGGATACATAGTTTTTTTTTGTTGTCTTTTTCAACCTTCTACAATTTTGTATAGACTGCAATCATCCTTTAATGTAGATACTTCTTCTCACCTTTTGTGCTCATCATCTGAAACATCCTGTGAACCTGTCACAACTTCTCTTGCCATATATTCCAACTCACACACTTCATTCCTCCAACAAACTGTATTTAACTGTTCCTAAACCACGCTTGAAGACCTATGGTTACAGAAGCTTCGAATACTCTGGCTCTTTATCTCTGGAACAATTTAACAGATCACATTCGAACTTGCTCTAAACTTTCTGCATTCAAAAGTCTACTTAAGACCCATCTTTTCACTTGTTCTTTTGTAAATTAATCTGCTTTCTTTGTAAAGCGCCTTGAGCAGTGACTTTTGTCTACTGATTTGGCGCTATATAAGTCTCATTTATTAATATACATAGTAGAGATAGGATGATAACGTCATACATTCATGTAACTTACCATTAATTCTTCCTCTGGCTTGAAGTACTTCTCTGGGAATTTGACATCAAAGTGAATGATGAGATCTCCTTTGCTGAGTGGGTTTTTAACCATTGGCATACCCTCACCCTCTACGACCTTCAAAGATCCTGAAAATGACAGACACAAAAAAGCCCCAAAGATTACAAAATATCACTGAGGTAGTCATAAAAAGCTTTTAATTCTAGGAGATGCCTGAAGCTTTTTTTTGTTATTCTAATCCCTCACTGATGAATAAACCATTATCATTCTCTTAAAATGTTTATATAAATGAATATGGATTTCAAGTAAAATGTTAGTAGGGGAAAATAATGCTCATTGGATGGAGGAAACCAAAGTTGACATATAGCGTCTGCTTTCAGAGCAACGTGTTACCACGGTAACATGATATTTGAGACAAGGTTACAACCCGGCCATAAGCACACTGTCCATGACGTTGATTACCATTATGAGTCTAGCATGGTGAATTAAGACCACAGAGTCAGGGATGGCATGCTGGATAAAAACCATTGAACCCGATGGCCAGCAACAAGGTTAAGTTTTTAAGAAAATAAATGCATTTCTAAATTCATAATTCTGAATATAAAAAAATTCATAAATTTTGAACAATCAAATAAGTCTTCTTCATATCATGAAATGTCTCTCTCTAGAGAGAGAGAGAGAATTTTATCAAGGTATTTTTTTTCTTGACACCAAAGCGTCAGGCCTCTCACCTGGGTGGATGATATTTCCTGGAGGGTTCGTCACCAGCAGTTCCCGATCGTCCAGATGCTTCAATGTGAACTGGAAGCCGCAGAGAGCCTCGGTCAGACCTATCGTCTTCTTGAGCACAAGATTACTACCGTTTCGTTTGAAAGTTTCGTGTTCCTTCTCGAGTAACACAATTATTATATCTCCAGGCTCCAGACCAGGCTGAAAAGAATTCGTACATGAAAATAATGCTGTGTAAAGGACACGTGATCAAGAAAAAAAGCTGGACAAGAACGAAGGCAAATTTTCTGATAGAATGGATAGAAATGGCTTACAAGTTCTATGCTCTAATTACTGTGTTATGCAACTCTTGTAAGTTTAGACCCCAAATTATGCCCCTTGCATCTCACCTGTTGATCCCCTTCTCCTCTGAATGGTATTTTCTGTCCTTCCTTCATTCCTGGATCTACATGTACCTCTAAAATCTTGCTCTCTTCCACTACTTTCTTGCCATTGCAGTTCTTGCACTTGTCCCTGTCGTTGATACATTCACCTGCAAGAAAATTCCACACTGCTGGTGTCAACCAAAACTGGTCACGATACAAGGTTATGGGCACATGTTACTACACGACGTACCCCGCCTACAATACACCTCAGTTGTGGTGGAGGGAAAACCCTCATGGATGTGAAGGGTCCACCACAGAAACCGAGAATACCTACATAGGACGACTGCATTTGCAATTCCATGAAACAAAGGGATGTACAGGAGTCAAAACTAACCAGCAGACAGGACCAATCACACCACTTTATTATGTACCTCCCATCCTACTGATTATATTCTAATTCCACCCCCCTCCCCCCACAACCCCCCTCCTGTCCCCCACAACCCCCCTCCTGTCCCCCACAACCCCCCTCCTGTCCCCCACAACCCCCCTCCTGTCCCCCACTCCCCACAGATAGCAAACATACACCCCTGTCAAGTGAGGTTGGAAATCTGCTTACCCTCTCCATCACAATCAGTACAATGACTCTGCATCTGTTGTACCATTCCTTGACCCAGCTGTCTGATGGTTACCCCCCACAACCCACTGTCCCCCACTTCCTACAGATAGCAAACATATACCCCCGCCCGGTGTGGTTGTAAATCTGCTTACCCTCTCCATCACAATCAGTACAATGACTCTGCATCTGTTGTACCATTCCTGGACCCAGCTGTCTGATGGTTACCTTCACACCGCGCCCGTGACACGTCCTACAGGTCTGTGTAGCCCCAGCTTTGCCACCGCGACTGAAATATCAAATCAAGGATTTCAAAGATAACAACATACATCTAGGAAAGAAAGATGTCTCTTACAACCACTGATGTGTCTGTCTTTACATTCTCTTATAACAGATGTGGGTACTTTTGTATTTTTTTCATTGATGGCCATGGGCATTGTCCTTTCGTGACGGCCATGGGCACTGTTCTTCACAAGTGGCCACCAACATTGTGATTTTTCCTATTTCAGTCATGGGTTATGTTCTTTTATTAATTCCAGGGCTGGAAATAAGGCTTGAGGGCAAGGCCATTAAGCTTCTGTTACTTATGACTTTGAAGGGGGGGGGGGGGTGGAAGCACCAAGGCCATCAAGTAGGGCACCAAGGCCAAACATTATTTGGCAGTAGGGCACCAAGACCAAAACAAGTTCTGAAAAATCAGTATCAGCTTAATGTGATTTTATGAGTATGAAGCAGAACACATTACACATATTACTGGTTTGTTCAATCATGTTTTTAACTCTGTCAAAATAATGTAAAATCACTAACTATGAAAAAATACATCCATGACTCATAGTTTGATATCTGATCATTATCTCGTGGAAATTTATGTCATGATCTTTATGATTTTGCAGAACGGTTTTTATGAACCTACTTGGCATTGCATACAAGTGAAAGGGCACAGCGGCCAAGGAATTTAGGCATGACAGCCTTTGTGGCCTTCGATGATAGGTATTTTCGTAGGGCACCAAGGCCGTCCTCAAAAATACGACAGCCATTGCCTATGTTTATTTCCAGTACTGAAACTCCCAGGCTTATTGTTTCTAATATCAGTTTACAGCTGTGGCCGCTATGGTTCACTTCACAAACGCTGTTCTCTGATCAATACCTCATACAAATAATCAGCATTGTAATTCAAACTTGATGCATAGCAATATCATGTGTACATGTAACTTCAGTAGGTGGATTTCAATCAGTCTGCAATGGGTGGACATCCAAATTGTCTGGTGTATGGTATTATTTGAGGTGGCAACAAAGACAAAGAAGAATGTCAAATCTTTAATAAATAATAATATTATGCAGCTCGAATATGTGCGACATCCGTGGCATAGCCAGAGAGGGGCCAGGGGGGAAATGCCCCCCCCCCCAAATTTGCTTTGTGCTACAGTCTTGCCCCCCCCACCAAATGAAATCCAGTGATGTATTCAAAATACTTCTTTTTTACATTTTTTCGAGTTCTAATCAAAAGTATTCCTACCTCAGTGCTGATGTTCATACTTCATATAAGGTCAGAACTTGGTAATCAGACCGACATATTACACATTTTGAGCCTTCATCATACCCACATACGAAGACCGTTGATCAATATCGTACAGAATAAGCGCCAATAGTTTCTTGGTAATTCATACCATGAACCATCACAGGGTTGCCCCCCCCCCCCTTACAAACATTTTGTCCCCCTAACAATAGAATGCTGGCTTCGCCACTGTGCGATATCCATTTATATTTTCTGAAAGGCAACTTACTGGTAAACAACAAGGGGTAGGTTGTAAGGTACTCACCCTTTACAAGATGCACATATCACATTCTTCTTAAGTTGAAGTTTGGATGTTTTGCCGTTATATAAATCTTCCAATGTTACTCTATTGAGAAAAGGAAGATGACAGATCCAAATGGTCAGTAGTGTACAAAAATGAGGAGAAGAGCGCAGAGCCAAATATTGTAAATTATTTAACAGCTGTCGAGTAAGATAATCAGTTGGAGAAAGGAGAACCACCTGTCTATTCTTTGGGAGGAGGGGTAGGGAGTGACAGAATGTGAAAGCAGTTTGGCAAATGATAGCAAATGAAGTCCATAGACTGGACCATAGTGGGTGGGACAACATACCCACTGTCCTTCCTAAGAACAGGGCACACCGCTGGCCACCTGACCAATGGATACACCTAATTTGGGGGAATGAATTAACCAAACTGTTGATTCAGACTGCCTGAAGGATAACTAGGATATTCAGACTTAATGGTAAATGAATACAATATCAGACCTTACACAAACTGATAGCAAAGTTTTCCACTCAGTACAACCAAAAATGTTTTCATCAAGTTGTACTGATATTAAATGTGTTAAGTGTATATAACAGTAATATTGACTATACATTAAAATCACTGGGCAGAATATATTATACTGAGCCCTGCCACACTCTCAGCTTTTGTTGTAGAATGATAAAAGTTAAAGCAATAATTTACTTTAATCGATGAACCATGTCTTGTCCTTTCCTTGGTCTACGAGATCCACCAAATCCACCTCCGCCACCACCAAACAGGCCTCCTCCGAAGAAATGTGAGAAAATGTCGTCCATACCTGTTGGAGAAATGTTGTCATGTAGCTTAGTGTGAAAGGATGCATCTAGGCCTATAACAACACCATTAACATAAAAAGGATAAGGTGCAGAGAGAGGGCGAATCAATCAGATATCAGATTGATTCAGAAGTTACAGGTAAAGCCCATCTAGAGTAAACATGCTTCCACCAGACATCCATAGCCAAAATTTACAGAAGACAAAGTGTGGTAGTAAACCAAATGCACTCCCCCAGTTTATTACTTATCATTAATGGGAGACAAATGACATTAAACAAAGTTGACAGTGATGTGAAAAATGCAATTAACGATGAGTTAACCTTTCTGTGTTTCAACACTACTTCAGCAGGTTGCACAGAACACTTCAAAACTATGTGGATGTGTTATGAAAGAGATGTGCAATGAGTCAATGGTAATAGAAATCTGTGCAACAGAGGGTACATGGTAATGTTTATATACTATATAGTCCATGTCTTACCATTGCCTACTGTATCTACTCATTTAGGATACATACAATTAGACATTAAACATAAACCCAGGCTGTGTAGAAGTATTTATTTGATTCATCTGCTCACCTGAGGGATCATAACGTGCTTATTGTACAACTTACTGAAGAGCAACACTGTATGACATCATGATCAATCACCGTTTTCTCTTTCCCCGTTTTCCACCAAAAGCAACACATGAAACTTTTCAGTTTAGAAATGTGCCAAGTCAAAGTATACTGTTTCATCGTAACATACTGTAGCATTTAGATTTCTATATGATATATGATGAAACATATGAACTTTTACCGTCATCTTGATATTGATGATTTATCAGTTGAAAGTATCTGTATGTTATACCCTTGTCTCTTTCCCAAATAGAATTTTTCATGTTCTCTCCCCCATCCCCTTGCTCCAGCTATCTCCCCCCCCCCCCATCCATCCCACCACACACAGTTCTAGATATGGCAATACACTGATGATAAAGAAGCCATAGGTTATTTGATGCCAGATTTTGGTCACTGTCCTTGGTTTTGCCAATGTATTCTATAGAGTCTAGTATTAGATACAAATGTATCATCTACTCCATATGTTTACCTCCATCTGATCCTCCTTCCTTTAAAGCATCTAAACCATACTGATCATAAGTCTGCCTCTTCTCGGGGTCCGAAAGAACTTCATATGCGAAACCGATCTCTTTGAACTGTACAAGAAATACAAGGAAATAAATATACTAAATGACAAGAAACATAGCACACAAAGAAATGAATCAGAGTGTTTAGAGACATGGCATCATTATACTGATAATTAACTTAGAACTAACAAACAGTAGTTTGATATATTGCAGCAGGGACGAATCATGCAACCAGACCGATTCAAATTTCTAATTTGTCCTTTCTTTCTACAGTTCAATTTCACTGAACTAGAGAGCCTGTTGGCTAACAGTGGTCATTCCTTGCCACAGTTTGTATGAGAACATAAACCAGTAACACCAAGAACAAGTTTCTTGTACAAATGCAGATCATAACTATCACGTAGGAAGTTCATAATCCAAACTTTACTTTTGATCTTATCATACCAACATGGTGTTTTCAGACCTACTGTAGATATTAACCTGGAATGTACTCCAACAAAAGATGGACCTCTTGAGTTATTGGGTACATGCAAACAAAATTCTACAATGTTGACCTCTTTGGACCTCAAATAACCTTGATCATCACAGAAAAGAATATGGACCTTGTACCTAAGAGGTGGATCATATGTACCAAGTATGACACTCATCTAGCCCTGTCTTTACGGGTTATCATGTTCACAAAGTTTCAGATTTTTGAGCTCCACTGACCTAAAACAAACTCTGATATCTACCAGTTTCAATAGGAACCTTGCAGTCACCAAGGATGAGCGACATACCACGTATGAAGTGCAACCAAGCAGCAGTATTTTGAGTTATCATGTATACAGAGTGTTCACACTTTTATCCCTGTTGACCCCAATACTTTGACCTCTACCAATTTCGATAGTGTACATTCTCACCGAGCTGGATCTACATACCAAGTATGAAGTTCAACGAAGATGTACTTTCTGAATTATCGTGTTTACAAGGTTTGTAGACTTTTTTTAGACTTTCTATATTGACTGAAAATTATCTTTGACCTCCATTTACTTCAGGGTTCTTGTGCTCACCAACGGTTACCTGCATACTAAGTATGAAGTTCAAATAAAGATTTACTTTTGATTATCGTGTTTACAAAGTTTTCAGCCTAGGACCTCTGTTGACTTACATAAGATGGATCCACATACCAAGCGTGAAGATAATTCACCCTAAACTCTTTGAGTTACCATGTTTACAAGTAGGTATCAAAGACAAACCACCATACCATTGCTCTTCACCAATTCATCACCTCTGTAAACCTTTACAGATGGTTCAATAACTCACCTTTTCTTCATTTCCTGGATTCTTGTCAGGATGATTCTCTTTAGCCAATTTTCTATAAGCCTGCCAAGATAACAGATGAGAAAACATAGTACTGGTGCAATAAGCCCTTGTTATGGTTGGTTACAACTCCCTACTGTGGACTATATGCATGTTAGGTCACAGCTCTTCACCCAGCAGCAGTGAGCATTCACCCAGCAGCAGTGGGAATAAGCATCAATATTTAGGGAATGGTAGCTTCTGTTTCCTAATTCCCCTGGCAATGTGAATACCATTCACACTAGTAGCTGCTGGAGGAAATATCATCTCAAGATTGACTCTACCAAGTCAGTTAAATTAGATGCAAACTCTGATGCTCTTTACCAATCTAACAGCACCTCCACACCACGTTGGAAGCTCAGGGGAATTTTTTTTATGCAGCTCTGATTATCAAATTGGTTCAAAACCCTAACTGTGACTGCATCTGCGTCTTCATATCAGGTTAGAGCCCCGGTGGACTTAAACATTTTTATGAAATAATCATCATACATGCAGTCAACACTAATTTACCAACATTGATTTATCCCAAACTGGGATATTATCTACACATAAGCATGGAGGAATCTCTGGTCATCTCCGGAGAGGTATTCAATAGCTAGCCTTTTCCAAATTTAGATACCATTCACAATACTAACTCAGAAAGGTACCACCTGAACGAGTGTCTTTCGTAGGCTGATTCTATTAATATGGCAAACTTGAAAGAAGAAACTAAGGTAGACTAGTCCCACCTGGCTCAAAACATTTCTTCAAAAAGCTTCACGTGTCAGAGATTTTCTGACCCAAGATAATCCAGTTTAACAATTCTGGATGTCAATATTTACATCTAGAACAATGGCCACCATCTTGTTTGGAGGTGAGACATATATGAATGATACTGTACTAATTCTCATAGCCTGAGTCGTATGTAGTACTAGGCTAGCCTATGGGAAAATTCAATAGCCTAGACAACTTCAAAGTTCAAGTTCTTCATTGGTCGTTTTCTACTCATCATATTGGGCACTGTGGCCATAGGACTTATAAATACGTTCAGTAACGCGTAATGATTACCACTGATATTAAATTTGACGATATAGTTCGCGCATAGGCTACTGAACTTAGGATTGCTATGCGAGTCCTGAGTTCTAGGACATACGTTAAACGTAGTATGTAGTAGGCTAGGCTTACGTAAGGCTTACCTTTTTCAATTCGGTATCAGTGCAGTTTCTTGATACGCCTAACAATTCGTATAATTTGTTATCAGTAGACTGTGGTCTCGCTCCCATTCCTCCAAATGGATGGAAAAATGCCATTTTGATATGAATTAATTTTTTGACAAAATGTACTACTGCAGTTTTGAAAGAATTATAATAAGATCCTATTCATTATTTAGGACAAGGAACTGCACGTTTGTATTGTGTGTGTAGTATAGTATCCAGTAGGTAACACATGCGTTATGGAATCGCTATAGCTAGGTTGCCGGTGTCGATCACACTGTACTGTATAAAGAAATTGTGAATGACGACAATGGGAAAATCCGCAATTATACTGCAAGAGGTTCGACTCACCGAAATTCTGTGGCTTCGAGAACGCTCTTTTGCCAGATGGCACATTAATAAATTTATAATTTAAATTTAAGATTCAAATACATACAAAAACCTAAGATATTATAGAAAATATCAAGTAAATACTTGTCTATTAATAATATTTATTACTGAGATATATTTTATTTTTGCCAAACATTGACAACTTCTTGTTTCTTCTGGTTTCATAAAACTGAGGGAGCGTTATAACATAAAAAGCCACTGGTTTATTGAAAGCCGTTTTGCCGAACTGTATTATTTCCAAATGCGCTGTTTCAAATTGTCTGAAACCATGATTTCAAATACCTGAATTTGAATTTTAAATGTCTGAATTTTTTAGATACCAAATATTGTGGTTTACTCACTATATCAGGCTCGTAGCCAGGATTTGTTCATGGGGGGTGTTTTGCTGGAGACTGACATGGGGGAGGGGTCTAGATGCAAAATGGTGCAATGCACTCAACCTGAACGGTTTGACCTATATAT
>JAIPMN010013851.1:0-10427 GCA_020650975.1 Apostichopus californicus | reverse complement strand
GTACAGTAGCCGGATAGATTTATAACAATCGAGATATAACATCGAGTTATAGAAAAACAAACACCACCTTTGTTGTTCTACTCCACCTTTTGACCTTTTGACATTAAGTTAAATTCCCATATTGACATTAAGAAAAGATGCCTCCCAATAATAAAGTTGGTGTGATTGCCATCAGAAATGTTTGAAACGATAATTTCTAATCAATATGGGGAGTTTTCAAGCCACAGCAGCGCAAAGTTTTGGTATTTTGGGGTCTAATCATTAAGTGTATTAAAACCATAAATTACCAGCGTTTGTGAAAAGTACACTGTTGAGTCGGAAAATAAATGTGAGCAACCATTTCTTGTGAGATATAACGTGTCAAGTGTACCCAAAAAATATCAGTTTTCTTTAACTCATTAAGTAAGATAAAGAAAGTGCTACGTTTTATTTTTTTCCAAGTTCGGATTTAAAGTTATGACTTTGACGTAGCACACGCAGTCCAAGAGTTAACACATTAACGTCTTCAGGAAAGCCATACTGTTCTGACACAACCAAACTTTTGCCGCGTCCTCTTGCGTGCCTTGCATACCTCATTAATATGGACGTTTCTTGTCTGGTTATTCATCAAAGTCAGTCAACCATAGAGATGCAGCCGTTGAAGATTTGACTGATGGCTTTCGTATATGGAACGCCAAAAGGACCACAGGGGCGGGATTTGAGTTGTGAAAGTGGGGGGGCAAACCTGCCAGCAAGACTATCTAAGCGGAGCGCCACCATCGGTCGGCGCGGAGCTACAAGAAATTTTTTGGCTTTACAAACCCTCCAGATGGCCGGAAACGGCACTTCCCGAGTGCTCTAAGCTGCATGTACCCCTCCTTGAAATATGGATCTCATGTCTGCAATTTGTATCTAGATAGTTAATTATTGTTTAAAAATTTGAAGAGGATTGATAGTAGAACATATGGTCACTATCCAAGCGGAGCGCCATCATCGGTTGGCATGGAGCGTCAAAATTTTCGATGAAAGGTACCCTTAGATCGGTAAAATTAACACCCATATGGGCTTTAAATTGCATCTGAACAATTACTGAACGTGTGTAAATTTAGGGAGGGCGGATAGAAGAACTTATATGGTGATGTACAACTGAAGCTTATATGTCACTATTTAGGCGGTGCACCACCATCAGTTGGCGCGGCGCGTCGAAATTTAAGCAAAAAGGAAATCCTAGATCAGCAAAAATGACACCTCTGGTAACAATAAATCGCATCTACAGGACAGTTCTTTCCCCCTAAAATTATTAGTATATTGTGCATCTGGACCGATCAAGAATATGTTCAGCACCCACTTCAAAATTCTCCCCGCAGTCCCCACTTC
Source organism: Apostichopus californicus (assembly GCA_020650975.1). Classification (NCBI taxonomy): domain Eukaryota; kingdom Metazoa; phylum Echinodermata; class Holothuroidea; order Aspidochirotida; family Stichopodidae; genus Apostichopus; species Apostichopus californicus. Next base: position 9,071 of record JAIPMN010013851.1, on the reverse strand, counting down.
TTGGAGCACTTGGCAAATATTGGGGCTGAGCATTCCTTTACCCCCCCCCCCCACTTTTTTCATGGGGGATAAGTCCCTCAAGTGCACCGGTTCCGTCGCCACTGAAGTCGAGGAGGGGTGATTTCGAGCAGTAAAGAAATTACATCGGCATATGCCATTGCATATTGTTGAATGACACGGGGGGGGGGGTGTCATGTGTCAGTGTATTGAATTTAATTATTGATATACCCAATATGCAAATCTGGCTCGTAAATCGTTTCTCTGGATTTAGTTTATTCAACGCATTCAGTAGAGCAGCAAAGTTGAAAATCAATTCCTGAAGCTAGCACTGTAGCACATGCCGCGGATCCATCACATGCAGAATTGAATCGCTAGTGTGTTAGCTCCAGGATTCGTAACCTGTGCTGCGAACCATGTGCTAGCTCCAGCTCCAGTTATTCTGCATGCTACATGTTACGATCTTAAACACAAATTCGACTTAGATTCGAAACAAATAGGCCTATTTGATAGAGCTGTTGTGGGGGAATAATTTCGATCAGGGTTGTGCACATTTGTCTGCAAAAACGACAAAAAAGTGAACTAAGATTTGGGAAAAAGTGGGGGGGCAACTGCCCCCTCTTGCCCCCCCGTAATCCCGCCCATGCTACTCAGAGTCAGACCGCGACATGTTGGTCCCCTGTTCTGGGGGATATCAGTTCCAGAGTGTGAACACTCGGGGGAACCAAGGTGACCTGAGATCAAGGCAAACGAACGTTCCACGCACTATTAGGCAAATTAGCCATGGACATATATGGAACTATTAGCTACAAACTATTTGTTTGTGAACAACATTGTTTCTTGTAGTTCTGCCATTTATTCTTCGCTCTGACCATGAGGTTTCCTTTCGATATCCAACATATATATTACACAGTGTTCAACTAGTTTTGAGTAAATAATAAATCAGTTTTGGAAGGAAGATTGTCTGAGAGTCATCAAGAACTGTTATTGCAATTGTTAGTATTTTTTTACTGCTGTAGTATGCATGTTATTGTTTTGATGTAATTTGTTCTACATTTGCTTTAGGTTCATTACCTTTTTGTGTTGGGTTTCAGGTATCATTATGTGGAAGAAAAGTTAATTTTGAACCACATGTGCTCATAGTTTTATGTTGGTGGACAGAGTTACCAGATGGTTCTTTCTTAACTTCACAGTGTTTGTGTGTATTACTTTTATACATGTTTCATAGTTGCTATACTAACCAAAGGTGTGCCGCTGTATCTCTGTATCTTGACACGAGATATTTAAGAACTACTGTATTGCCAGTAATTGCTCTCACTACTGAATAGCTATTTGTAGTACAGTATGCACACCCTGGTTATAATACTTACTTCACATAACAGTGTTATAACACTGACTTCTTTCTCCCACTTTCACCTCAATCTTGAATCTATACATTGCATGCAGAAGTTAGTGACACTCATCTACAGTATATTAGAAATTTGCCATACACTTTGTGCATTTGCACTTTTGTGAGAGTCACCATACAAATATTGTAACTTCCTGTTCATTGACTCAGAGTGGGAAATCAGAGCTGGAGCATGAGTTCAAGTGTGAACACTATAGGAGATTTTGGAAACATATTTGCGGTTAAATTGTCAACACAGGACAAGAACAGGGGATCCAATGTGAACACAGCCTAAGAGCTCCTGAAGCAATACAACACAATGTATCACACATCTGAATTTCTTGTTTGCTGGAAAGTGCTGTTATATCATCCATACAGAAGCTTGCAGTACATGTATTTTAATAAAAAAAATTGTCAAGTAAATAAACGGGGTGTGAAGAAAAGTGAATGAAAAATGGTTTGGTGCTCATACCATCTTAATGTTAATAAAGACCCATCATTCTGACCCACTAGAGGAACTTCAACACCCTAGGGGTCTAACATCTGTATTGTTTGAAATGATGCACACACAATTTTAAATGAGCTTACCATTTCCATTTCAAGTGATGATTTGCATACAACTTAAAGTGAAATATAGATTTCCAATAGAATTAAATTTTGTGAGAGGTTAAACCTTCTTTTCACTATTACTTTTACCTAAGTTGTTCCATTAGACACAGGTAAATGCTGCATTATTGTGTACATCTGTCAACAATGGAAACTCTGGGTGAAGCCCTGTCACAAATTGAAATTTTAGGGATACCAAGTAGCGCTTTTGTTTGTGACGGACGTACATTTACTATATTATTTCACACATGTACGTCCGTCACAAGAAATTGTACGTCCGTCACAGAGGAATTTTTGAAAATATTTCAGGGCAGTGATAAAGTTTTCAACTGCTTGTTTACTGATATGTGTAGTTAAGAGTCTTCTTCATAACATGTATAGTAGTTTTAAATTGTATCCCATTCCAATTCACAGAAATTTTCAAAAGAAAAATACGAACTGAAAAAGTCACTTTCTCTGGGTACGTCCGTCACAGGGAGGTTTTTTGAGTATTTTTGTAGTTTATTTGGATGGACAAGGAATGAAACTCCATACAAGAATAGTACAAGGTAGATGTTCCATAAAACCCAAATGAAAAGTTATCTCCTATATATAGCCATTGAGATATGGATCAACAAACTGTCCGAAATGTACGTCCGACTTTACGGAATTGCCCAACTCTAGATATCTCCACCAATGTAACAATTTTAAGATTAAATTTATGTCTGTATCATGTTTAATTGTAAGTCAGTTCTTTAAGAATAATTAGAACAAATGTCGCTTTTGCTAATTATGTTGATAGAATGTGAATGTGTACATTGCCACCTCCAGAGAAAACTTATCACTGTAAGTTTCAAAAACAATGTGACTCTGTGTCCTTGCTTACATGTCTCCTCACAACCTTATAGTGCAGTAAATTGTTCTGTTGAGCCTAAAGCAATCTGGTCCCTCTACTGTAGGTTGTACAGTACTTGGTAAAGTTGGATGGTAAGATACAGTACCCTGTGGGTCAATTCACTCAAGTCTTATCTGCTCCGTATTCAATGTTAATCCTCTTTAATCTGTCTGTCAGGCACCATAGAGTGTACAAACTTGGTAACATAATTTAGAATAGTGTGAGACAGTAATGTGTCATAGGTTATGCAGTGCATTTTGGTACACTGTACGGTTTATGTTGGAAACCTAGTACATCCTGTACATGTATGTTGATTGAATGCATTAAATGTTGTATACTGTAGTACCATACAACTCTACTACTGTACATGTATACTCCATGGATACACATAGCGCAGTCTATACCGCCAAAGATATCTTTCATGTACATGTAAATTGATTGGAGGCATTAAATATTGTAAAGTACTTACTATACAACTCTACTACTGTCCATGGATACACATAGCACAGTTTAAATACCACCACAGATCTCTATGTATATTGATTGAATGCATTAAATATTGTATATACAACTCTAGTGTGTACTATACTGTACATACTCCATGGATAATCACAGCACAGTCTATACCACCACAGATCTTGTATGTTGATTGAATGCATTAAATGTTGTATAGTAAGTATACAACTCTAGTCTGACTATACAGTATACATGTATACTTTACATACTCCATGGATACACACAGCACAGTCTATACCACCACGGATCTCTATAATGTACAGTACATGTATTTTATGTTGATTGAATGCATTAAATGTTAAAGTACTATACAACTCTAGTCTCACTACATACTTTACATAATCCATGGAATAATCACAGCACAGTCTATACCACCACAGATCTCTATAATGTACGTTGATTGAATGCATTAAATGTTGTATAGTAAGTATACAACTCTAGTTTGACTATACAGTATGTATGTACTTTACATACTCCATGGATAATCACAGCACATATACCACCACAGATCTCTATAATGTACATGTACAATATGTTGATTGAATGCATTAAATGTTGTATAGTAAGTATACAACTCTAGTCTCACTATATGTATACTGTACATACTCCATGGATAATCACAGCACAGTCTATGCCACCACAGATCTCTATAATATGTACAGTATGTTGATTGAATGCATTAAATGTTGTATAGTAAGTATACAACTCTAGTTTGACTATACAGTATGTATACTTTACATACTCCATGGACAATCACAGCACATATACCACCACAGATCTCTACAATGTACATGTACAATATGTTGATTGAATGCATTAAATGTTGTATAGTAAGTATACAACTCTAGTGTGTACTATATACTGTACATGTATACTCCATGGAAACACACAGCACAGTCTGTACCACCACAAATTTCTATAATGTACATAGATACATGTTGAACTTCATTCATGTTTCATAGGCTCAGTACTGAACTTGGCCAAGTGCCATGTATTTAACCATGTTGTGTGCACTACTGGACATACAGTACATACCCACACATGCATGCCTATAGAGCATACAGTATTTTTCAATTGCCAGTCTTGTGGCAGAGCTAATCAATTTCAAATCTTGTTGCCTCTCATTCTTTGTGACATCTTGAAATGAAAGCTGTCAGAAGCGTGCTGGTGTTAGATCATTCAATTTATAGCAATTTATCCTGCTGTATTAGCCACAATCCTTCAATGGGTTTGTCATTTCATGTCAATATATAATTTACTGTGAAACCATGCAATGAGTTGTAGCTCACAATGTCATGGGTACAACTACAGTAATATCCAGAAGCAGAGTTTGTGGTTTATAAACAGGTAGTTGTTAACAAGTGAAGATGCAGCTTGACAACAAAGTTATTTATGTTTAAAATGCTTAAAAGTAAGTAATTTTAACAACTGTCCTTTAGAGGAACTTTGTTGCTTGGTCTGCAATTTGAGTTTAATGACCAGACCAAGATGTTTGAAATGTAAGTTAAAATTCAGATCAATCCATGTCTGGTCAAACTGCTGTACACATACAACAGATCACTAAGCCTTGTTGGATGCCTTTGTGAGCTGACTGTCGTACATGATAAAGTACTTGTACATTGAGGTAAGTAACATAAATTAAGTGAATGCATGCGAAGTAATTTAATCAGTTTGTGAGATTAGTTAATTGTTAATTAATTTCCAATTGGCTGATATCATTAACAGTTCATCAGTCCTGAGAATATAACTAGGCCATAACTAGGCCAAAAAGTTGCCACAATTACAGTTCTAAGCACTTTCTACAAGAAATGATCTTAGCTACCGTAATATTAACGTCCATGGTACAGTACAGTAGATGCTCAGTAGGTTACCACACTGATATCTAAGGTGGTACTCATGTACAGGTGAGTAAAATAAATTTAGTAAGTCAGAACAGTTGGTCCATTTGGGATGTTTGATGAATCAGTATCTCACAATGTCTCTTTGTGTCTGTATGTGTGTATTGCAGGACTTGAGCAAAGTACAATTTTACTAACCAAGAAACATTCGCCTGTAGTTTTAAATTCCATGTACATAATATAGCCCATGTACTGCAGTACATGTACAGTACATACATGTACAGTATATACATGTACTGTACATGTACAAAACACTAATGATCAATATTAGACTTATTTATGTAATGTCATATATCCACTACTATCGTTCATATTCTAACTTTCATCAAATTTGCAAAAATAAAGCAAAGGAAATTCATATCTTTAATGTTCAGGTAAGTTTTTGTTATATGCTTCAGTTAATAACACAAATCTTATTTAGCCAGTGTATTTTCAAATTGTTCAAATTACTAATGTACTGTATATATACTGTACTGTCATTTTGTATTCATGCACAGTATGTATACTCATTTCCAAAAGGTCATTTCATTTACAAAAAAAAATTTAGATATTTTTATCATATTTTTTTGATATGCAAGTTATTTTTTTATGCTGCAATTGAGATTTCTATGGTTCATAATTATGTTGTAATCATGCAATCTAAAAAAAATATTTAATTTTTTTTCCATTTGCACTGTATTTGATTATTCTCAAGATTTTTGCTTTTTTTTTTTTTTTTGATTCTGTTTTTCCACCAATGCTTTCAACTGTCACAACACGCTACAACCTGCATGTATCCCATAATGAATACTGGTGGCTACAAAATACAACTAATGGGTAATAAAAACATGGATATTATTCGTACATCTATCTCATTATATTAACTCCCTTTAACTTTGTATGAGGCCTCTCTTTAATGCCACATATATACTTGACATTTACTCCTGCTGTATACTTACATGTATTTCTCCATATATACACGCTGCTGTTGACCTTAATGTTGCCTTAATAACATATTCTGTGTACATATTTTATATACGTTTCTACGTTCATTTCTGTTCTTATGTCTGCCAACCTCAATCCATGCACATAAATTCCATCATGTTCAACAACCATCGGAATAAATTATCATTTTCTTGATCTGTTATGTATCCTGCTTAATTGTTCGTGCTGCATTATGAATGAACTCATGTGAAATCTGTTGCATATTGTCAATGGTTCCATGTTCATATTCATGTTTGCTAAAAAAATATCTTTTCTTCAAAAATGTATTGAAACATTATGACCATAAAAATCTATTAAACTATTTCAATAAATAATATGCATACAAACCCAAAAATGGTTTGGTAATATTTGAAAAAAAAAAATGATAATCCCTACAAACATGCAAATAAAATTTGATAAAATGAAATAAATCCATTCCAAACTTAATTAATGGGTTGCTCTCTCCTGATGTAACCAAAATTTGATTAAATCTATTTTTTATTGTATGTAATCATGTTACATTATTCACATAATTCTCATGTAAAATATTCAAATGCATCAACATTTGCCTCACTGACTGTATAATTTATGGTGTTCTCCTTTCATATACATCATAATAAATGCTACATTCCTCTTTACATGGTCTTCACCTATTGGTTGATGTATCAACTACTGTATTCCTCTGTCCTATAACTTCTTTTAATGTATGTATGTATGTCATTTCATGCATGTTTGTACATGATCACAAACACTCATTGTCATGTGACACACCCCAACTTTACATGTTTAAAATACAATGTAATGATTGTTAACATTCATTCTTTGTTTCATTTCAATAACAACTTACATTAATTCCTACATGTTTGCAACACAACATTTCATAATGCCTATATATACACATGTATGTAAATGTACACATACATGCACATATGATTTAATGAAACTTTCATAATGTGTACACATTGTTTTTGTTATATGATATTGACCACTATGTTATTCTTCATCTTAAATAACATATCAAATGACATCACTTCCTACTCTCAATCATATGATCCGATCCATATCTCATATTACTATCCTGTGTCTGTACGTAATATAATCATATCTGATATTGTTGTGATAACTTAATAACTGTGCTGTGCTTCCATTGGCTTACTGTACGTCTTTCGTAATCTCTGCTGGGAATGGTTTCATTAATTCATTTAATTGGATGTGGACTCTTCCCATGTTTGTGTTTACTACTCCTGTCAAAATGGTATGGAAATTTCTCTGATAATTTCGGATTAACTTTGTTACTAAACCTGATCGTTATTCTTCCTCTGGTCGTCTGTATACTTGAATTAAACTAATCTGTTAATTGGAACAATTTTTGGAATCATATTTACAACCATTGTATTGTCTTTAATGGAATCCATCCAATCTTTTCTATGTACTTTATGTACAATTTGTCAACCTTTGTTGGTTTTCGATGACCCTACTTACTGTATGTGTTAATCTACTGTGTGATAATTTTCCCTACTAATCTACTGTGTGATAATTTTCCCTACTAATATTACTTACATGTATGTGATTGCTGTGCACTGCTGTGTTGTTGTTGTGTATGTGTGTGTGTGTGTATTTTAACTAACACTAAACTGAAACCCTGGTCCTGCTGCATGGCTATAATCATCTATGCTGTTCTTTGACCGTCACATCTGAAAGAGTGGGATATATTTACGTTCAACTGCAAATCGTCCAAGCTGGTCATTCGTTGACCAAAATGAAGGTATGGAGTCCATGAATCTTCTAATACAAATACAGTTTAATAAATATAAAACTCATGTATGATGATACATGGTATTGTGTGTACTTGCTTGTTTAGTATGTATTTCAGTAGCAAACAAGTTTTTAAGTTCCTAAAGGCTTACAGCTGTACAAACTTTCCAAACTTTAGCTCTGTGAGTGTAATGCAGTAGCCAGATTTCATAATATCTGTATCATTATGGAATGTTATAATCTAGAATGACATGAAATGGGTAGTACACTTAACTAACATAATGTAGTGTTTGTCTAGGCCTTGATCTTACTGTTCTTTTAGAGAGTAAAACTATATCATCAACTATGCTGGCTGGATGTTGTGGTGTATACATTAATAGTTAGTAACTGTATTGGCCCAAAATTTTAGCATTGTAAAATTTGCTAAAAGTTTTGAAAATTACTTCCCTGATAGTTCCCAATCTCCTATTTATTTTGAGAGACTGATGATTTTTAAATTATAAAACAATTTAGTGTCTCAGTGAGAAATATTCTTTGTAGGTGGCTGGGTGGCAGTAAAATGCTTGTTGAAGTTGCCACTTGAGTGACCATTATTCAACTTCCTAGCATATTTGGGGCCAATGTTGATGATCTAACTTTTGGAAGTTTGGTATCTGGACATGTAATGTTCATACCGTACATATATAATGTATGATCATAATTAACAATTATACAGAAAAGTATTAAGTACTGTAATTGTCACAGGTTGTTTCCACTGTTTTGTTTACTATTTCGGAAACCAAAATGATAGATAATTTGCATGTTTTATAGATTTTACAAGCTGATCAAACAAAAGCTGTACAAATTCACTGTGCTGATATTTGAGCTATCTGAATCAATAACTGAACATTATTTAGTAATTATATAACAATCTTTAATGTACATCCTCCTTGCAACCATCACATTTTCGCAAGCATTTTTGCAGTGAGATGGAAAACAAGTGCTGAGAAGTCATTTTGCTGATAAAATCAACCTCAGCCATTGATACAGGACTTTGCTTTCATTCCAAAGTCATGGAAGACAGCAAAAAAAAAAA
>JAIPMN010013846.1:0-22752 GCA_020650975.1 Apostichopus californicus | reverse complement strand
CTGGCCTGCGACGGGCCTTGGCTTTCTTGGCCTTCTCGTGGGTTTGGCAATGTCTCTGATATAGCCAGAACTTGTTCAACGGAAACAGCTTCTCACATTCTTTGCATTTCAAGATTTCATTTTCGTGCGCTTGAAGACGATGGTGAGAACGTTGTTTGAAACTTCTAAAAATTTCAGCGCAAAATTCACAAGGAAAAGGTTTGTAAATCTCTGAGGTTAATCCGATCGCCTCGTCGGCGACATCTGCGTTTTCAATCTCGACTGGAAGGGATTTCTTTTTCTTCTTCCTCTTGACAGGTTTCTCAACTTCATCCCCGCTCGGATCTGCATCATGACCTTCCATTCCTTTGTCCGAATCATCTCCATCTTGTCGTGTGCTCGTCTTGTCTTCATCAATACCTGATTCTTCGCCTCCATCATCTTGATACCTCTTTGGAACCTTTCTCTCTCGCCGTGGCCGACTACCCGTATCTTCTGAACCTTCACCTGTCTGTCTGGCCTCTATCGCAACCTGGTCTTCGTTTTCTTTGTTTCCGCCGCTTTTCTCCGAGTTTGTCTTTCGAGGTCTACCTCTCTTCTTTGGTGTCCCGATCTTTTCGTCAGTCCAAGTTGGTTTTACTTTAGTCACTTGTACTGTTGGATCTTCCAATGCAATGTGTGTAGTTCTTATGTGTTTAGTGAGATTCCCAGAGAAAGCAAATACGACTCCACACATGGCACACATGTAAGGATTCTGAATAACGCTCAACACAGAATGTCTCGTTATGTTGTAACCTATCGACCCTTCAGCCTCGGAATCTGGTCTCTGTAAGAAACTGCTGGTGTGATAGATTTCCTGTAGAACGTTGGACAGATTGCTTTTGTCACCGCTTATAGGATTTGAAGGAATACCATCTGAGGGATCTGGTGGGCCGCAATGATCATTGCCTGACTTTTCCTGTTCCTCTTGTAAGGCCTTGATTAAATTCTCGATCTGTTGATCCATTAGGGAACTGTGAAAGGTAACAATAAAATAACATTGTATCATAGTAACTAGTAAGAAACTAAGACCAGTGTCTCTGTTGTTTTCTTACTTGCTTTAATGTCTTGTATACAAGCACTTTTGACATTGACTCCAAGAAGTTATAAATACTATCTCACCCCCCCCCCCCCCCAAACAAAAACAAAAAAATTATCTATAATGTTCGTGTTGTGCATTACTTTTCTTAAAGGATGACGTTTGAGGAAGAGGTTTAGTTAATGTCAGAAAACATGAAAAAAGGGAAAACAATTGTGTGCCATTAATGTTTAAATGTAGCTAATCTGGTTTTCAATATATAGTATTTGCTAAAAGTATGCTAAATCTAAAAAAACAATTAAAAATTATGACATCAGCTTCTCAGTGCAGGCATAAAAGTGAATCCATTGTTTAATAAATTCTAATAACTCAAGTAGTTAAAGTGTTCCTACATACAACGCACCGTTGGATGACATTAAAATAACATTTGTTTTTCACAAATTCATAATGTGTTGTTAAACATGCTATTTGTAGCAATACAATTATTTTTGTTTTTCAATTGACTTTTGCATCTGAGGAGCTGGCCATTTGGTCTGTGTATCACACTAGTACATAAGCAATTCTTATGTGTGTTCCCAGTTATAGGAACTAGGTCTAGCCAATTTATGTGTGATTCATACTATGTAGTTTAAGTACTGTCTCAAGTTCAGGGGGATATGAGACAGATGAAACTAACACAGGGCTAGATCTAATAGAAGATCTCGGATAAACTGCAGTAGGCCTTGACCAGGCTCAACAGTTAGTACTAGGCTGGTAGGCCTAACCCTAGGGAGCTGTGACTACCAAATCAGTTAGCACTCATAAATTGAACAACACTTCTGAAATGGGCCAAAACCAAAATTAATCATCACCACAATGTAAACATTGTTTCTGAAGAGCATTTTTCTTTCATGGTTATAAATACTACTAACCAAGGGTATGAACCAGTTTGTAAGCAAAATTTTATTTTCACTTTAAGCAATGAGGCTTAGCAATTGGGAGGTTCCGGGTTCGATACCCGGCCGGGTCATAGTAAGGTGGGTTTTTCATCCAAGAGCAATCTACGGTTTTCATATCTGAAATGACTTTCTATTACATTGAAAAGATTCCAACTTTGAGCAACAAATGTTGAAATAGAAGCCACCTGACGTGTAAGTTGTAATCCATAAGCCCTTTTGCAGGTTTCTCCCACATTTTTGGTCGCTTAAGCGTCTCAAAATTAACTGCTGATTATTATTATTAAAAAAAAAATCTGTTAGCAAACTGCATATCTAAAGAGCCAATGTTGTAAGAAAATACATACATGTATGAAAGTAAGTTGGCCTGACATATTGATCCTAGCAGGATCTTCTTCAGAGGCTATTATTAGTATTAAATTATTAAATTTAGTGACAACTTGCATTGTCATGGCAACACTAGCAATCAAACATTAAAGTAGCACCCTCATAATGTGGTGGGACAGAATTGGGGAAAATTGACATAATTACATGTAACACAAAAGTAATGGTTTTGTTTCTGTTTAATATGTCACATTTTGATTAAATTCTAAATGAAGAGAAATATTGAGAGCTAAGCAATCTTTCCGAATATGTCAGGATAAAGCAATGTCAGGAAGATTATAATAATAGTTAAGTGAAAAGCATTAGAAGAAATTTGTTGCTATGACATCACAGACCACCTACAGTACTGTACTATGATCCACTCCAGGAAACAAATGGGGCATAGTAGGCAATCAAAAATTCAAAATACTTTAAAAATTAATACATTCAATCAAACATACTTTGAGTTAGGGACAAGATATTGCGGTGAGGCTTAGTGTTTTGAACTACTGTAAGAGTATAGAATATGTCTGTTTTCCAAGAAATTGTCACATTGTTTACCATTGGAACATGACAAACTAAAAACTAGTGCATGCATAATTAGGCTTATTTAATTATTTCCTGATTTAGTTTATGATTATAAGTACATTACATTCTGTTCTATTGGTATCAGCTTGGATAATTGAAATTCTATAAGCAAAGCTGCTGAGTAAGTTTTTTAAATCTATCTACAATAGTTAAAATAACAGTTAATGGAATGTTGTTTAGTTCATGTACAGTGTACAGATACAGTATATAGAAAATGGATGTGATGGCTAAATGAAGAGAGAATTTCTTTTTCATAGTTCAGCATGTTTCTTTTTTAGAACTTTAAAATAATTGTTCAAGCTAAAAATGATGTTAACTAGTTACACTTTTTTATACATAATCAACTGCTTTAAAGCAGGGGACAGTTTACCACTTTAAATAGCAAAATTGATAGATACTGATTAGAGAACTGTGAATTTAATTATTCTTTTTATGACAAACTGGAAAATAGTTGGACTTGTTATCAATGTTTCTCACTGCAGTACTTTTGATAATATCTTAACTAATGTTCCATGATCGATATGACATAGAATTCATCATTCCATCCCGCCACGCCAACAATTTTTCGTTACCATTTGTCACATTGAAACAGGTATCATTTTTGGGTGTCTGTATGTAACTTACTTCTTGACATAAATTTGATTAGGCCTATCTAGTGGGAAGGCTACAGGTACATGGGTGCAACACATAAAGTCTATCAGATTCCGTCCCACCACAACACGGGCAATTTGGCTTTGGGCCCAATTGAGATGCTATTTCTTCTGACATACAGTACCTATAACTGTTTATGCTGTAGACTAGGCCAGGGTTGTGTAAAATGTCCTCCCAGTCCCAGTGAGTCTATTATAAGATTTCGCTAAACTGGATCATGTACGTTGCTAAAAAAACAATTACGACCTATGCCGCCAAACATTTTAATAGAACTGATAATTACGTTTGGATGTTACAGTATGTAATATAATTTCTTAACCATGCCTATTTTAATCATAAAAATACCTAGGCTTACTCAATAGTCCCAAAACAATACTTACCATTGAATTTCTCATTGCAGCAAGTCTGGAAATGTAGTGACAAGAGAAAGATAACACGGAGTGTAGCCTGTATGTTACTTTCGTGCAATACCATCAACATAAACATCAAATATACGAGACATCAATCCAATGTCGTTTCTACGCTACCGTACTTTCATGATTGCCATTGCCCATCGGTGTGCAGTGCAGTGGTATTTATGCTGTCCACTAAATTACCCTACTGTACAGAGTATAGAAACTTACTGTAGGTTCAGTGGCTCCAACTTCAAAGATAGGCGGAAGCTTACACCCCCAGTTTCAAGTTCCATGCTATATTTGTAAGTAACTTACGGACGCTTGCAAGCCCGTCGGTGACCCACTACATGTCAAAAACATATTTCAAAGGATGGGAAAAGCGGCAATCGTGTCGTAGTGCATACAATAATTATATACATGTATACGCCGATGACAATATACTGTAGGCTTAAACTAAGTATTTACAGACACTGTCACTAGTTCCACTACATCATACATGTTAAGGCCTAATGCAGTCCGACAAGACGACTTGGCTTTAGTCTATAGGGATTTTCACGTATTTCCCCCCCCCCCTCCACCATCTTTTCCTGTTTTTTTTAAGGCTAATGTAAAGAAATGTGTACCATACAGATGTGAATTTGGGTAGGTCTAGGGCCTAGCCTAAATTTAGTTCTGAAAAAGTTGTAATAAGGCCTACTTCATATTTAGCACAGAAAGGCAAATTGTTAATAGCAACAGTCCTTCAAACTTTATGACCTTACTTTGAGATTCCTATTTTCAAATCAGTTGCTGTACCATTTTGCATTTTCATGCAGGCCTAGGTACCAGCTTCAAAAACATAGACCCATTTTCCCAGGGCATGACAACTTGTTTTTCTTGTACTGATAAAAGTATTGGTAACCCAAGCAATAGGCTTTTCTACTTATACGTTATTAATGTACAGCAACTAATATTATGGGACTTAACAGTATGATCATTCTGATAGATGCAAAGTTCTAGACTACATGTCCTTCCCCAACAATAAGAGGTTATAATTAAAAATAATAAATGTTTGTCTCTAAAGGAAGTTACTAATGGTGTTGAATGCCATCCAAATACATGTCTTTGCATATTTGGTTAAAATTTATAGAACAGTGGATTAAAATCAACATCTAGGCCGGTACTGAGAAGCTGACAATATTTATCATCAATTTAGCATTGCAGACACAGCATATTTTACAGGCGGATTATTGGAGACCAAATTCGCTAAAAAAAATCATTACCAACACTCAGTTTGTTTTTAAATTTGAGTCTCGTACATTGATATCAACACTGAAATTCTTAAGGTAGCCTACCAAATTCCAAACAAATCTTGCCTCTATAGTAAAGTAAATATTGCTGACATTTAAATTTATTTCAAAGGTCTTTCAAGAGTTGAACTCATTCCGTAATATTTTATACTGTATTGTAGAATATTTTATGTGTAAAAGTAAGTTGGCCCGACGTTTCGATCCTAGCAGGATCTTCTTCAAAGGCTAAATGACAAGTAACAGTAACAGACGGGACAAAAACACGCACAGAATATGTTACTTAGGTAAAGCAGATATTTAACAAGAGTGTTCACTTATATTGTGAGGTTTCTATGTTTGGAATGAATGTTGAAAATGGTTGATCTGGTCAGTGTTGTGTACAGGCCATGCCTCTTTGGATAATTCTTGACGCTACATTCATGAATGAAACCCTGATTATTAATTTTTGTGTATTATTGTTGTTTTGTCTCTTCTTCAGGTTTAAAGATGTGAAGTTAAAGAAATCATTGCGACCTCCTAATTTGTAATAACTTACCATGGAAACAGAAGCAACAGTTCTTGAGATGTTAGGCCTGATCACTCAGTCTTTAAGCGTGGGCTCGGTAGCGACTGGTGGACAGGTAGTTTCCGATATACCGCAACTCCAAACAGAGAATTGCATTTCAACACAGCCAATTGTCGCTACCACAAATGACACCCCAGCCATTGAAAAGTCAGACGTACACAGCCTTGCAAACATCCAGAGATTAGTAGGATCGATAGAAGAGATTGAGAATGAAGTAGAAAATAGTCTTCATGCTCACCAAACTGAAGATGGTATACCAAACACCCTAGCAGATAATAAAGCAGTAGGCGACCTGCTCTTCCAGAAACAGACTTTACAAACGGAATCGAAAACGGGCAATTTGGTGGACGAGGTAGCATTTATATCAGACTCATGTCTCTTGACGAGAACTGCAGGCAGAAGATATGAAGTACTAGATGAGGAGAATTTGGATGGACAAGACAGGACAGAAGGAAATGTTACTTCAGTTACAGACAATAGAGCGACAGTCTGCAGCCAAGACTCTCTGGCAGTAGGCAACAATGTAGTAATCTCAAACAGTCATGTTCAAAATACACTCCCAGCTTTCTTATCTGGTCAGCCAGAATCTGTGGACAAATTTTGTACTCTTCCAGCTACAAATGAAAGTACTTCAGAACTTTGTGTTACAAACTTAAACAGATCTTGTGAACCATCTAGTATGTCAACAGATATTAATGCAAGAACATTTCAGCCTACCCAAGTAGCCCATATAGCATACTGTACCAGTTCAACTTCAAACAAACATCTACATTATGCAATGCGGAAGCACATAATGGAAGAACTGTTAGTAAACCCCTATATGTGTGGTATTTGTGGAGACATTTTTAATTCAACTTTGAACCTTAGTGAACATGTTTTGAGTTGTCATACTTTGCAGATGATGCAGGGTTCAAAAATTGATGGAAATACCCAAGGAGAGTCGAACTTCGATCTCCCAAAGAGAAAAGAAGCCAGAGAACAATTACCGATAATGTCACCAAAAGATGAGCCACAGAATGGGAGAAATCTCGACAATATGTATTTAGAGAATTTGCTGCAGAGTTCACTGGGGAATGAATACAAGATGAGCAAAGACCACGGAAAGAATTATGAGAGCAAGGCATCTACTGAGAAGAACGAAAAGATAACCAAAACACCAGACGGGGATGGAGGACAAAAAGAGACAGAAAAACTTAAATTAAGCACAGAGTCTGATACTGAGTCTACAAACATGCAAAGACAGTGTGAAAGGGCAGATGAATCTTTCGGAGATGTTATAAATGGAGTCGATTTGAAAGATGATTGTTTAGATTCTGTCAGAAGTAGTGTGACGGAGTTAAAAGTGAAGGACAAGGAAGACAAAGGACTTGCCAAGAGCAAAACCAAACGTGAAAAGGCGTTCAAGTGTGAGTTTTGCGAGGATCTATTCACCAGTAATAAGTACAGGTACAAACACAGAGTAGCGTCACACCCGGAAGCTGTCTTTCAGTGTCCAGGTTGCGAGAAGTCGTACAAGGTCACGGAGAAGGATAAATGGCAGCACCATATCAGAACGCACAACAAACCGCCCAAGAAACCCAAGCTGGACAGCTACAGCTGCAGTGTGTGTTCAGTGGTGTTCAGGGCCCCTAACGCCGTGGCGATACACATGCAGACTTTTCATCCGGAAGCCGTCCGAGGAGAGAAACGGTTCTGCTGTGAGATCTGTGGTAACCTCTTCAGGACGAAGAGCGCCTTGAAATCGCACCAGTCTCTGGTCCATTCCGACGAGAAGCCCTATCAATGCGAGACCTGCGGGAAGGGATTCAAGAAAGAATCGTACCTCAAACTCCACAGGAGGACTCACACAGGCGAAAAGCCCTTCACCTGTAAATTCTGCAATAAAATGTTTCCGAGCACGACCGGCCGACGGTCCCACGAGAGGACGCACACGAACGAGAGACCGTACAAGTGCACTTACTGCTGCAGCAGTTTCAGAGCCAAGCCGCAGCTGGTGGAGCACGAACGGACGCACACGCAGGAGAGACCGTTCGTCTGTCCGCTCTGCGGGAAATCTTTCGCCTCGAGGACATCCTTCAAGACCCACCAGTTTCTGCACACGGGAGAGAAGCCCTATAAGTGCAGAAGTTGCACGAGGTCTTTCGCTCAGAAGAGCAATCTCACGGACCACTTCCGAAGCATCCATAGTCAGGAGAAACCGTACGAGTGTACCGTCTGCAGCGCCAAGTTCACGCGGAGCACAAGCCGAAAAGTGCACATGGAAAAGAAACACGGTCTGGCGATAACCGTCAGGCAAGGGCGCCCTCCCACGCATGAATCGAACCCGACCGTGGACTCCATCGTTGCTACTTGTCTGTCGATAGACGTCGGTTCCGTTCTAACACCGACCGAGCATCAAACTCTAGGTGACTCATTCTCGGTGATAGTGAATAATTTAACAAGCTAATTTGGCATATTTTCCCATTTGGATGCTAAACCCAATTCTGAAACCAAGAAAAATTAACTGCTGGTACTGTATTAGAATATGTTAACTTCTCTGGATAAGTATGGCTCTAGAATATGAAATTAAGAGTTGGAAAATTTATGTACTGGCTTTTAATATCATAGCCATGGTTTAATTAAGAAGGGTGACTAAACCATACCTGACCTATGTGATGTTACAAGTGTACGTTACCATCCGTACGATATCATACAGAAGCAGTTTTACCCTTAATATCGAGCCAACCACGGTTTTGAAAACTGCAGAGATCCTTAAATGCTTCATTTGCTAAATGTGTTCCTCCTTCAGCTACACTAGTGGATGTACTGTTTTTGGTAAATTTTCATAGACTGAAATGACGTGACTAACAGGTACTGGAATTAATATGCATAAGTGGCTGGGGGGGTGGCGAGGGGTTTGGGTACAGCTACCCACCAGCCATCAGGAGAAAATAGATAATTCCGGGGTGTTTTTGCACTCAGCAAATACTACAGGTGCACCTCCCTGCCCCTGGTTTTTTCTTTCAACCTCGCACAAAATATTTATTAGCATGACCAAAATTTATAGTGCCTCAGAATTTATCATCTGACTTCTAAATGTTTTAATTTTTTGCTGATATAGGACCGCCAGACACCCCTACGTGGTAAGCACCTCCATTGTATTGCAGAAACCCCGCCACAAAAAAATCCTTCATTCACCTCTTGCCTCCCACAAAGGTTTCAAACACCAATTTAAATCAGTCGGGGTGGGGGGGAGAGGGGTTGTTGAAATGAGTATTTATTACAGTGTATCAGTTGGAGGGGGCTGGGGGAGTTTAATTTGGCCCACCCAAGTTTAAAATCTGGTGGCTGGTTGGTAAGTGATAATTATTCTTCTGAGATGTCATCCTCTTAAAAGAATAAAGACACAATGAAGACTCAATATGAGGAAAAGTTGACTTACACATGACTATTATTTTATAATACTGATTAAAATACAATTCACAAAAATATGACTAATACCAAAAGTCACAAATAATGGCAAATAAAAATGTTGCTTTTTCGAAATAACAAAACATTGTTATATTATTTATTATTAAGGTGTATACGTATGAAAATTTGTAGCAAAATAATATTTGGAGAAAACTATCCTATGTACCACTGCATTTCTGCATGGTGGGATATATGTTCCCTTTGTCTTACTGTCCAGCACACTTTACTTCTCACCTTTTTCCTTCCACCCCAACCCCCCCCCCCAACCCGACCCTTCCTTTATCTTGCACGTTCTGTGCACTTCTTGTTCTTTCTTGCCATAAAAGTTAAAAACCACCATCAAAAGTTAAAAACCACAGGGCCAAGAATAGCTTATGAGAGTCCCATCAAGATGGCTTTAGTTCTAGAATGGATACTCTCTAAAGTTTTTACCAATTAAGTCAGTTTCTACATACAAGATCTCGTCTATTACCAGCCGGCAATCCTGAACAGACTCGGTTCATTGTTTTAGGGTAGGTCCAGCCCAATTTTTCCATGTGGAAGTTACTTCAGACAATATGATTGTGTTGCACCTTCCTCCATCCAGATCATATAACTACTTTACTCAAAGACGAGACCCCAGTGAGGGATACATCATCAGGTGGGGTAGGAAGCTTCCAAAAAGTGGGGGGCACAACATCAGAGGAGCACTTTCTCATTACACAACCACCACTCGTTATGCTATTAACCAATACACACCGGCCATATCAGGTTAAATATATATGTGTTAGTATGATTTCAATACTAATATGGTGCACGTGAATAATTAAATAAAATATTAAAATTAACAAATGCTTAAGATATCCAAAAGACAGTTCTTCATCAAAGGGGCACATTTCTTTTCCAGTAGGGCATATTTGCTGTTTTGGAAAAAAATGGGGAGGCACGTTTGGGGGGAGGCACGTTTGGGGCGAGTCTTCAACGCATTTAAAAGAAAGAAACAGGGACAATTTAAGTTGCCAGAGGGACGATATATTTTCGTACCAAAAGAGAATTGGGGTTGAGTCAACAGTTTTACCAGTTCTGCCTAATATTACTAAAAGATATTAGAGATTTCAATTAACCAAATCAGGACATTCACATGCTTAGGTTTTCACCAACAACTGAATATTAAGAAGCAATGATATATTGAATTTGACTGGATTCTTAACATATATCAGTATTACAGCGAATTTCAATAGCAATAAACAAGTATCGCATCATGGTACCAAACCTCATGACTGCTTATTGAACTCAGATTCACAAAAACCCAATAGGAGACACAAAACACCACCTTTATCTTTAATGCTAGTATGACTAACCGCCAGGGGGGTAGAAAGCTTCCAAAAAGTGGGGCGGCACAACATCAGAGGGGCACTATCTCATTCCACAACCACCACTCGTTATGCTATAAACGGACACACACCGGCCATATCACTTAAATATATATGATGTGTTAGCATGCTATCAGTACTATTTATTGAGATTGTTTAATGTTAACCATGCTACAAAAATATATGGGATGCCATTTTAAAAGTAGCATGTACAGACTAAAAATAAATAAGTAAAATAAAATATTAAAATTAACAAAGGCTTAAGATATCCAAAAGACAGTTCTTCATCAAAGGGTCACATTTTATTGCCAGTAGGGCACATTTGCTAAATTATTTTGGAAAAAAAGTGGGGGGCACGTGCTCCTACCCCCTGCTAACCGCACCCCCCCCCCCCACACACACACACACTCTCACACAGTTTAGAAAACTCATGCTCCATTTGGGAGATATTCTAGTTAATATTCACGTCTGGGATCTGTCATTTTGTAAATCTGTGATGTTATCTTAGTGTCATTATAGGATCTGACACTTTTTGTTTTCTCTTTTGGTTTCCTTCATAATTTTCAACATAAAACATTAAATCAAAATAAAACAAAACTGTTAGCAAACTGCTTATCCACTAAAGAGCCTGTGTAAGACTGTGTGTATAAGTAAGAGGGCCTGACTACGATCCTAGCAGGATCTTCTTCTGAATGACAAGCTACAATTAAACAGAAGGGACAAAGAGGGACATAAAATGTTGTGAGTGTTGACACTAAAACCTATGCCATAATTAGGTCAGGTTAAGAAACTTCAATTTTTTTAGCTTCAGTATTTGCAGAACCAACGAGCATTACAGAAAATAAACATTGTAATAAATAAAGAATATTTATTTAAAAAAAAAATTATGAAGCACATGTGGGCTCAATGATGTCAATGTTAGACTTAATCAAGTCTTTGGCCTTGTATGTGAAGTAACATTAAATTTGTTATATCTCCCAAATGGAATGAGATTCTTCAAATCTGTTGTTCATGACAAATCATATCATATCACATCTATAGATCAATGATGATGGTAGGGTTTGTGTCTTCATGCCAGATAGTCACAAAATTAATATGAATTCTGTTAAAAAAGTAAAATGATACTCAGAAACTGTCACCAAAATACATCATACTGAAACTGACACCTTTTACATTGTCTTTTATTCTTTAAAATGCTAATATTGCAAATTACATTGTTAAGGATTTTTTTTGTCAATCAAAAGAGTAAATAGTGGCTAGTTGAAATTATGCCTGTAAGGACACAAATAATTGTATCTCCTTAGCAACAACATGTAAACATAATAAACCTATTGCACAGATTTAATGTGTACGGTAATTCCATCTTGTACCCCCGCTTGTATATTTTTTGCCAATAGATTCAAGCTGCATTTTGCATAGGGCTACAAACTGTGTATCAATACCAGTGCATTTTACATTGAGCTTAAAACTTTGCAGACCATTTTGCATTAGGCTACAAACTGTGTATCACTGACCAAGCCATGTCATATGAACACAGGTACACAGTTATCATTGGATACCAGTGCAGTTGCTACAGTACAAAGTTACACACCGTGCAGCCCATTTTGCATTAGGCTACAAACTTTGCAGCCCATTGTGCATTGGGCTCAGGTGCCGCAATCTTTGTATCAATGGCAAAGCAATGTCATACTCACATACGTTGTCATTGGATACCAGACTGTTCATTTTCCACTGTTCTGCAAATTGTGTTTCATAAACCCTGTGACACAAGATTGGATATCCCTCCATCAAAACCAACTAAACTACAACCATTGGGTGGTGTTAAATATCAAGTTTCACACCCTTTTAGTGTTATATATACCCCAAAAAATGCTGTGTTCCATACATTGAATGTACAGATCTGAAATTTTTGCCTGTATCTGATGTGACTTTGGTGAACTAGAAACTAAAGTGAAAGTAAAATATGCCCCCAGGTACCATTCCTTATGGTAGAGTGTTTGCAACTTCAATGCATAACTCAGCTTTAAAGAATGGTTTATTAATTATGTTATTGTGATAAAACAAAACAGAACAAACACATTATAATGTACACATGTATTCAAGGTGGTTTGTATTAGTAAAATATGAAACTCTGCATGGTGCAATCAGCAGACAAGTTTGTGATAAAGAGTTACTCAGCATTATCAATTGAGAAAAAATTAACCTCCACCCATTAAAACTAAAACACCTACCATTTATCACCCACTCTCCCCATCCCTCTCTTTTCATGTCAAATCAAAATATCCCCTCATCTACCCATTCTTACTCAAATCACAAGATAAAAATGATCTATTCAGGTATAAATATCAGAGATTAAGGAGTACAAAGTGTACTCAATTGCTGCACATGCTTGATTTTGTTTAAAAATCGTTTCTTGAAAATTCCAAGAATATACATACATGTATGTATATTGTAATTAAAATATTGTAATTAAAATACTGTAATTAAAATTAATAAAAGTCATGAATACTCCCCTTTAACTAAAAATAAATTTTATGCATTATCTCTAAGAATGTGTGTAAATGTAATAGGTTTACTGGACAATCCCAAGCTATTCACTGAATTCTTACACAAAGATCCAGGGACCTCAACATGTCTGCTATGCTTTGAGTAATCTTCATAAATTATCAAAAAAACCCAGGCTACCAACCCATTATTAGCTGATAATTTCAACCTATCAACAAAGCCCCCAATGAACAGAACCGCATGCTGTGTTTGCCTTTACAGGACTTCTACACTGACCCCCCCACCCCCCCTCCCAACTAAGAATTTTTCATAGGTTGCTAAGGCTGTTTGAAATTGCTTTCCTGGTGCTTCTGACCCTCAATACTCTTGGACCGAAAAAAAAGGTGTTAAAATAGACAATTAATACTTTAGGAAAAAAATGCTTTGACAGGAGCTGTAGATATGAACATAAATTAAATAATTAATTAACTTTGTTAGTATTTTGATCCCCTTTAAAGCTCACATCTATTGACCCTGGAGTTTCCTATCGACATCTTCCTGCCCCTCTCATACCCCATTTGATTCTCAGAAACATCTGAAGTCTTCTTACCCATTTTCCAGTTTTTATGCCATATTTGCTCCCACTATCTGAACATCTGCCATCATTGAGGACACTTCATCATCTACGTGGTGCTCCTTCAATGTATGCAATTAGTTTCCAAATGGGAAAGGCTAGAGGGGGAACCAGTGCCGTTGCACAGTTAGTATGTTCACTGAAACGCACCCATGTTCTGCGTGACATGCATCGGTTGGTAATCATTCATGTTAGCGAGCACCACGATCGATTCACACGCAGCGGCCGCTTCGTTCTCCACGACACCGAACCCATTGATGGTGCCGTTAGGTATGAACGACGCCACCGGCGTCACAGGTCCTCCTGCGATCATATTGGTCACGGACGCCTGTGCCACGAGGCTCTCTACCGGCTGACAGTACCTTCCGCCTATGTCATGCTGCGACACAGAGGAGACATCTTCCAAACCAGGCACGATCGAAACCTGCATGGATGCCAGAATCTCGCTGGCGTTCGCTATCACGGAAGTGGTCGTCGCTTGCTGTTGCGCTTGCAGAGTCGTGTACACAGGTAAGTTGTGCAAGGGCTGAAGCTCTTGCAACTGGGACGGTTGTTCCATCGGAATCGGCATGGGACAAGGCTGGACTTCCACGCCTGCTGGTGGTGGCGGCAGACTCGGACGTCCAGAAACCTCTGCATTCTTCTGATGTGACTTCATGTGGGCTTTCAGTGAATTGCTCCTTGGAAAAGGCTTCTGGCATTGCGGACAGACGTAGGGTTTGTGTCCTGTGTGGATCCGTATGTGGTGTACGAGGTTGGTGTACTGAGCAAAGGCTTTATCGCAGTGCTTGCACTTGAACGGTTTCACTCCCGTGTGGACACGTTCGTGGTCGTTCAAGTTACTCCGACTCTTGAAGAACTTTTCGCAGTGACTACATTTGTACGGTCTTTCCTTCGTATGGACCCGTCTGTGGCGGGTGTACTGGTCGCGCTTTACAAAGGCCTTTTCACAGAATTCGCACTTGTAGGGCTTTTCGCCCGTATGGGTCCGTACGTGGTTGACCATCTGCAGCCGTTGACGGAAGGCTTTGTCACAGTGAGAGCACTTGTAGGGTTTCTCACCCGTGTGTACCTTCACGTGTGACTTGAGATCGCTGCGTCTACAGAAGCCTTTCTTGCAGTGAGAACAGACAAACGGTTTGGTGTCCAAGTGAATACGCTGGTGTTCGACCATGGCTGTGTGAGTCCAAAACATGGCTCCACATTTCTCACAGCAGAATGTCTTTTGACCTTTGACCAATTCCGGGTGGAAGTTCTGCGTGTGTATCTGAAGGCCACTTTGGTGTAAGAAGGTCTTATTGCATAGCTGGCATACGGGCGGCACACGCTTTTTCACCTCTTTGGGTTTTGCCGGCGGTCTCCGAACTCTCCGATGACTCTTGGCGTGAATATTCAAGAGTCGTCTCTCCGAAAACTCGGCTTGACACTGATGACATTTGAGTGGGCAGTTAGGGTGCACCTCTTTGATGTGAACACCCCTCTTCTGCTGACTGCGGAACCCTAATTCGCAAAACTCACACTTGTATTTATCCGAACCTTCGGTCTTGTCAACCTTCTGTTGACTCGTCCGTCGTGACCTCTTGGCGGGCAGGGTGCCGCCCTCCGTGAATAAATTAATGACGATGAGGTCACCGTTCTTGTAACTGTTGCTCTTTTCTATGTTCTTGTCTCCCCTCCCCTCTTCATCTGACATTGCTCCTGCCATCTCGTCATTCTCCACCAGATTATCCCTGCTATTTGACCTCAACAAGATGGTTTTGTCGGGAGTCGTGCGCAGCTTTCTTTCGCTTTCTCGCGACTCGTTTTCCTTGTCCTGGTTCCCGCTATCCACCTCTCCACCCGTACAGTGTTCTGCGACGGGTGAGATCTCTCTCTGACTGATGTCAGAGTTGGATCCAGCCCCATCTTCACCCTTCTTCCTCTCCTTCCTGATGCCACCACCTTGTCTTGTCGATCTCACATCCTGGGTTTTGTTTCGGATCCGTAAGGAACGCCGATTTGAATCTTTCTCCACAAAGCCGTGTTCAAGTTCCAAGTGGATTTTCAGAAGGTAGCCCTGGCCGAAAGCTTCACCGCAGATGCCACACATGTACGGATCTGTAGACGGCTTGAGAAACGAGTGCTTCTGCACGACGTAATGACCGTCGATCGCATCTCCGCAGACTTTACACGACTTGACCGGAGGCCCAAAAGAGGACGCTTCAGCCTCGCTGCTCCCTTTGCAGATTACGTGGATGAGGTGGGTCACCACTTTGATTTCATTCTGAAGTTTCTCTTTCTCCTTCTGGTTTGAACCTTTCTTTAGAATCTGGCTGATGACTTCCTCAGAGAAGTCATCTTTCCTCAGTAAAGGTTGACCCTGTTCTTGTGGCTCCATTCTGATATTCCACTTGAACTGCGACTACCTGAATGTACCGTTAATCCGGGCTGGGCTGAAGGAAGAACCTTCTATGGCGACACAGAAACATCCATCAACGTCAGGCCATCAGACCTCATATCTGCGTGTGGAGGCTTGGATCTATCGGCAGATTAGAAAAAGAACTTCAAAGACCCCAAGATTCTGTAAATAGAAAAGAAAAAAATGGTTTTATGTGAATCTTACTTACTACAGATTACAATTAATTATTAAGACTTGTTTCTTCTTTTTCTTTTTTTCTTTGGGGAAGGGGGAGTGGGGGGAGTTGGAGGGTTGACATTGTCTTCCTGTTGACCAACACAAAAGATTA
Source organism: Apostichopus californicus (assembly GCA_020650975.1). Classification (NCBI taxonomy): domain Eukaryota; kingdom Metazoa; phylum Echinodermata; class Holothuroidea; order Aspidochirotida; family Stichopodidae; genus Apostichopus; species Apostichopus californicus. The sequence goes on along the minus strand of JAIPMN010013846.1, from coordinate 6,263 downwards.
AATTTTTGCGAGTGATATAATCAACTGGTAATGGGTTGAGTAATTGTCTTGGAGAAAAAGCAAGAATGTTCTTCCAAAAGGCTTACTTTAAAAATCAAATTCTTTTTTCCTTGAATTGTGACACATTTGGGATGTTTGTTTAAAGTCTGTCAACATTCTCTGAATTTAGAACTTCATCACAACCAAAATGCAACTATTCGAAGATGTATTATTTTCCTCTGAGAATTTATATTTATATGTCAGTTAAAAAACCCAGAAAGGCTTAGTGATTCCTGGCCCATAGGTAATATTGTTTAAGTACTGTTGTTGCAAACTGACATGTTTTCATTGTGAAGTTACTGTGTTTATTCTTAGGTTATAGAATGAAGATCCATAGGCACTGACTAACATTATTGTGAACCATGAATCACAGTATGAATCATCAAATTTTTACCTCTGAGATATCATGTTTACAAGGCCTTCACAGTTTGACCTCTGATCTCCAACAATTTTAATAGGGTTGTTGTACTCACCAACCACAGGTCTTTATTAATAAATGAAAAACAGGAGATCAAACGGATTGATGTCATGTTAACGCGGTCATAAAAATCAGCTTCTTGCATTCAATTTTTGGGCATACATGCCAGATGTAAGATCCTGCTTGATATATCGTATTTACAAGGTTTCTTCAGTTTGACATCTGGTGACCCCAAATGACCTTTGACTTCTAGCAAACATAATAGGGTTCTTGTACTCAATACTTCAATTACTGTGTTATATGTGTGCAGCTGCACTGATAGACAATGTAACTGTAGCTTTACTCTTGAAAGTCAAATTGCAACGACTGGTCCGGTTGCAACTTTCTTATCCATACAGCCACTACAAAAAGCAACTTACAGTAAATTTATCCATAGTTGTACTGTACAGTGCAAGCTAAGGAAACATCAATTTGTATTAATTTAATGCACTTTCTTTTTTTCTTTTTTTTCAATTTTTTTTAACCAAAATTATATCATAACATTTTATGTGCAGTATGCAAGTTTTCCTTCCTTTGACTGTGCTAACTCAAGACATTTACAAGTGTTAATCTACCTCTTTCTTGCAAAATCTGATCAAACTATGTGTAGTAACATAGGCCCTAGATGGTGGTTAAACCTAAAACACAGAGCAAAATCAATGAGCTACCATTTAAGAACATTTGTTCTATTACCACAGCAAAGTTACCCTGTATACCATGTTACTTTATTTATCCACATGGTGGAATCCTTTATTTAAAATTAATGTGTTTCCCAGGCCAGTAAATTAGGCTGTACACAACCATATTGTGTGTACTACAAGACCAACAGGCAGAGACATTTACGCCTACAATCAAAGCATAAGTTTTCTGACATTGACATGCTCAGGTGAACAAATTTGGGGTATAATGGTATGTATACAGTAAATTCGCAACATACGGGTTATAACGACAGCAGAAATCCCACTGATTTTGTTCTGTATGTCATGCTGTGGTTTAGTTCTATTCCTCAACTACATGGTTTTATCAATGTTTTGCTCAGTTCCCATCAGAAATAGAAAGAATTGTACTTGTAAATGTCAGACTGATGTCAACTAACTTTGCACATGCATTGAAGTTAACTGTAAAATTCCAGTAAATTTTTTTTTGTAGTAAATGGGCAACATAATTCATTAAAGCGTCTCAAAATACAAAAATGATGTTTACTTTTTTCACTGCTCAATGCAATTTTCGTGAGGCTTTGTAGATTGAAACTGAGAAGATAAAGTGGTTATAATTTGATAGCATAGCTCTACCATACATATGTCAGAAAGAGTCCAGGAAGGACTTGCAAGAAGGGGTCCTTGATGGGAACTTGATCGTCCCTCATGATCCATTTTTTTCCTACTTAACTAAACTAAACTAACCACACAACTTTGGAATGCTCGCCACTATGATTCGTTGATGCCGAATTGACTTTACCCACTCCACATCCGAATATCAGCCTCAGAATATTAACCTTCAACTGAGACTCTTTTAAATATTTACATAAACAGAAAATAACAACCTCACAATGTTGGGTCGTTCTCAAATTAGAGTCTTGGACTAAACATAGATTTCAACAGGGCAACCGTGCATGCATACGGATCCTACGATAGGTCTCCTAAGTCAGTAGCCTGTGGTCCTGTTTTCTATAGTTAGCCTCCTCCTACTTTGGGACCCTCTTAGCTATATTGATGAGCAAGTTTACTTTTAAGGGATAGCCCAAAAAGTTAAGTGTCAGACTGTTTAGTTATAGATATAACACTAACACTACAGGCTAGGCCAAACATTAGACCTACCCAAGCAGTAGGCTAGGCCTTTAGAAGTTAGCCTTGGTTATTTCATTGAACATCCGTTAGGCTAGGCCTAGGCTAGGCCCTATAGCTTAACAGATTTCGCAAACCTTATTTTAAGCTGCAGTTGATCTAGTTAACGTTCGGCAAGTGAAATCACGTCTAGGCCTACCTCAGAATAGGTTTAAAATGCGTTGTTCATAATTTCCGAAGTAAAATCGTAGCTATCAGCACCAGGTCTGTTTCAAACTTCTAATTCAGGTTCTGTTTGGCATTCTATGCGGTCCAACAGAACAGCACACATACCATAAAACTTAGGGATGTTAGTCCAGGTACGGTCGGTATACGGTAGGTACTTTTCTTGCTAAGTTTGTCGGAGATATATTTTTCTGCAATGATTTCATTTACATAGTACGCCCTCTTTTTTCAAGTGAACAACCTATTTTATCACTACTCCTTTAATAGATAGGTTTTTGCATAGTAATGTTAAAGAGTACAAAGGTCAAGTAAACCGCATAAGCAGCTGTGCGTCAGTGCGGAAAGCCCGAAATGCGATACGAATTTCCATGTAGGGAAACTCCCGTACGACACAACATAGGGAGAGAAGTAATACTGTAATAAAATGTTTATGTTGGCGCATAGCCTACACAATAACGAAGCATTATAATTAAGTTTCATGTCCTTCAACTGTAACCTTCCACAACGACTGGCGCCCGAAAGTGTTTCACAAATATACTAAAACTAGGCTTCGGAAACCTTGAAGTTCACTGAACAAGGCAAAACTTAACTGACTTTCTCCGTCACAGTAGCACATGATACAAAGCCTTCAACTGAAATGCAACCCTCTCATTTTCATAAGCATTTTCGGTAAATTTCAAGGTTCAGATGCTCCTTCATTGATTCCTAAATAGTTTTTTTGTTGTTTATGTTTGGGCTAATTCATGCAACCAATTAGGCCCCGAGGTAGTATGATATTTGGCCTTTGGATGGCACGTTTGCCTCTAACGGTATGAGCTTGAACAAATAGCTAAGGGAAAACTTCCCCCTGCCCAACCTGATGTCCATGAAAACCCAACCTTTACTTTCTCCACTTTTATTGATATTTTACACATCACGAGTAAGGTCTACCAGTAACAAGATGTGAAAAGTGAACAAACAAACAGCCCGCACCCATTTAGCGTTGGGAGTAGCTATAGCTGCATCTAAAGCTCACTTTCAACTTTGAATCTGCTTTTGTCAGTGGACGTTGTCTATTATCTGGTTTGATCTGGTCTGGTCCGGTTTGGCGGTCTGATTAGGTTTGCCATCTTATCTGATCTGGTCTATTCTAGTCTTCTCAGTATGGGTGTTGGCAGCATATATATATAGCTCCTTTGAATCCATTCCCTACATATATGCAACGATTTTGGATAATATTCGCGGTTATGTTATTGAGCCTTCCCTTTCCATCAGTTTCCAGAGAATATGGTGAGGCTGCCGCCAGTATGTGATAACTGCACTACCATTCCTATGGACCACTCAACCCACCACATTCACAAATTGGCTGTAGACGTATTCTGGTAAAAGGCAACGCGGCAACCGTGTTTTTTTTTAAGCTCGGGTTTTGCTGTACGGCATCGAATTGTTGTGTCTCGTCAAGCAGCCTGGTTCTTTAATGTTACTAACAAACACGGTGTGGTGTATATCAAGGTATATCTTATCGTATGGGTTGTTCTCTGCACGGCCAAGTCTTAACCATGTCATTTATAATATTCAACTCACTGAGATCGGTGCTTGGTTGCAAAACGCCTGCTTGGCTGTTATTTATTCATGGAGTTATTAACCGGTGTAATTAACACTGAAACAAAAACAGCAGCAAAAACACAAATGTTTTTTTTCTTTAGGAGTCATATGATCATTCATTTCCGCATCAAACCATTCCTTTGAACTTTGAAGTTATATATAATGCTTCGGTCCTCTTTATATAATAATCCCAATTTTTGGTAGTAGACAAAATTATTACAATAAGAAGGCAATTTACTCCTTGCGTGTATATAACTTTATGTTTCTTCTAGTTTCCCTGATTGCTCCCTTCGGTAACACTCAATGATACTGAATACTTATGGTGACGCTGGAAGATAACCAAGTCTTAAAGGGATTTTCTTGTGACAGACAATTTGAAACTTACATTGAAGAGCCAAATATAACACAATGCTATTTGAAAAGCTAAACTCAATATCTTGCCAATAACTCAGTCGAGATATATATGTAACCTACGTTTGATTGGCTAACCCTTCAGCTATACTCCAGGAAGTTGGATCACAGTAGGGGGGTTTGTGATGTCATCTTGGCAAATGCTCTTTGGAAGTTTACGTATAGGGTATTATATCTTCTTATTGGTTTAACCTTGAAAAACCTGATATATTTGGCATGTTTGCATAGCTGTCAAAGTTGCTGTACTTAGAATTTCATCAAAAAAATTTTTTTGGTGTGTGTAGAAAACATTCTTTTTGTTTGTGAACAAAATGATTGACAAACTATAAAAAAAAAGGCAAAGACATTTTCAGCTGAGGTTCCCTGATGACATCATCCATTCTGTTGTTGCCAGATGCAATTTAAAAATCATCACTATTTTCTTTAAGTTCATATCTTCGCGATACGAAACTGCTACGAGGATGTGGTTTTCATAATTTGATTCAGAACATTTTCAACAATTTTGTTCAGCAATTAATTTAGCCACCAGAAAATCATTTTAATGAAAGTATAGGACTAGTAAGACATGACAGACAAAACGACCCTAAAGTATAATAATGTATATGTGTTAGATTTAATACAAAATACAGATTAAAACAGTCTCGTCTGGTTGGCATTCCTCTACAGTTCACAGCTGCATGGGGTTATTTATTAGTTCAATATTAAAAAAACAAATCTTTGTGAAATCTATTCCTGTCGAAGAATATCCAAGTCTAGCTTATTTATGTAAGGTGCCGGTGCCTTCCAATCAAAAGGTCCCCGGTTCGAGTCACTCCAAGATTAATGTATGTCGTCCAGTTACAGAGTTGTTGACAATTGACAATTCATAATCATGCATGGACGTTAAATATGAATGCAAGAGACTGACTTCGGTCAGCATGCGGCTTTGATAAGCCAATGAGGCTTCTTCGCGAGTTCCTGCTTGCAGAAGGATCTAAATATACATACATACATGAATGTAACCTGGGTAATTATTCACTTGATGTATATATATCATCAGGCGCGTATCCAGGGGGGCGTTGGGGGCGCGCGCACCCCGGGTAAGAAAAAGAGGAGAGAAAAAAAGAGAGAAGAAAAAAGGGAAAAAGAGGGGGGGAAAGAGGAGGAAGGAGAGGAAGGAAGGGAAAAGAAAAAGAAGAAAGAGAAAAAGGAGGGAACAGAAGAAAAATGCCAAGACACCGGGAAGAGAAAGAGGAACAGTGACATCATTACAGCGCTGATCCCTTATATACACAGGGTAGCCAGTGACGGATCGAAGATTTCGGAAGGGGCGTGCGTGAAATTTTGTGCAACATTATGGGTATGTTTTGAAGTGAATTTATTTCACGAGAAGTGTGAATTTTCAAATTCTGAACGAATAATGGGATTAAAACCTTGAAAAATGGGGATGACGGGTATTGTGGGCCGTGACGTAGAATCACCTACAAAAGCAATGATCCACAGGAGATGCGATGAGGTCGAACATGATGTGTGACTGGCAATCTTCAAAAAGGTTATGGATGGAATAAAAAATATTGGGAAAATACTTGGTTTACTCAGGCAAAAGTGAACATCTAGTTAGTCATTTTCAAGCACGAGATGTGCCATTTCCGGTGATCTGGGGGGTGTCAAAACCAGAAATTTTCTTGTACGCTGCGCGCCAACCGATGGTGGCGCTCCGCTTAGATATATTCATTCGCGCCCCCCGGGTTAGGAAATCCTGGATACGCCCCTGATCATGGTCG